>QEOT01121903.1:0-19019 GCA_003123785.1 Pterocarya stenoptera | reverse complement strand
TTGGTAGGATTTCATGAATTTCACATGGGAATCCTCTCATTTTTATTTTAAACTATTGTTATTATTTTGGCCGGAAAAGTTGGCAGCTGGGACGGTTTAACAACAGAGGTGTATATTACCATCTATGCATGTTTTTTTTTATTTTTTGGATTAATGGTTCATATGGAGAGATGGAGGAAAGAAGGTCGACTCAATTTGTTTCTTGCTGGCTAGAAATATATATTTATAAATTTTCTAATATGGAGTTTGCAGCATATATATATATATATATATATCGTACAACTTGAGATTACTTTAAGAATTACTTCATTCCGAATTATGCAGAAATTAAAGAAACTCATTAATGGGAGTGGGCAAGACATGAACAAGCTCGAATTTACATGACAACTAAACTGATATTAATGTTCTCAGCGAATCAAATCCCATTATCTATTTGTATCATATTGTAACTAATAAATGTATTTATTCCTGCATGGAATAAATTAAAATAGTAGCTAGCTAGCTAGGCACGAAGATTTTATTTCCCAATTGCTCAACTTAAGTCCGGCCGGTCTTCTTTTTGATAGATTTAGAGAGGGAGATGAGAATTTTTAATTTTAAATGAAAGTTTAAAATATTATATTTTAATATAATTATTATTTTAAAATTTTAAAAAATTATAATGATGGAGAGAATTTTAAGTTTTATCTTTATTACAAATCTGTCCTAAAAATCATGTCAACGTGATGTCGATCCTCGTGGTGCACAGCTTTTGGTATCAAAATAGGTGAATGGACAGGTACATGCAATGCAGGGCAGGCATCTTTTATAGTTTTATAGATCATGGGGTATCAAAATGCATGGAAGTGGACAACCTGCGGGTAGCATCTTTGCCATATGCAGGGGTTGTGGAATCAAAAACTGATAAACGAACGAACGAGCGAGCTCGATCCCCGGGAGCGGATTCTCTTATCTTTTTTTTAGCTGCTAACTCATGTCAGACAGGTCGTCAAGTTGTTGAATTTGCAACTTATGCATCATCATCATGCATCTAAATTAAAACAACATCTTTGTCAACTTCACCAACTTACCCCCAAAAGGGTACCCTAGAGTCAATAAAATCCATGTCTTTAAACCCGGCCTAGCCGGCATGCATCTTGATCTTCTAGCTAGCTAGCTAGCTACGAATTTATGGGATATAAAATTAAGAAAAAAACTATTATGTCGTTTACTTTTGACCGTTTATCTTGACTGTTGGTCGATATATATATATATATATTTTGTACTTTGTAATTAAGAAAATCATTTTAAATATATTGATATATTTTTTTAGTTTTTAAATATATTAAAAAATATATAAAAATATAATAATTAAACGATAAACTTAGCGATAAGAGTGAAATGACAAAATAAAATTAATATGATTAGTACAATAGATTCATAGATTAAATTTACATAACCACATATTATGTGTCGTTTCGATCCTACTTTTCATGACCTCGAAACAAACCAAACCAAAATTCACGTGACAGCCTTTGGAATTATGGGGTTCCTAGCTAATTGGTATACTGCTACGGTCGAACCTCTTAAAAAAGTGCGTTCCCAACGAAATTAAGGAGATTTTAGACAGCAGGATGAGATAAAATAATTTTTTAAAAAAATTAAAAGTTAAATAAAATATTATTATATTAATATTAATTTTTTATAATAATTTTATAAAGTTATAATGATGAGATGAAACTGTTTTTATATTCAAATAGAGCTTAAAATGTCAACTAGACTTGGACCTTGTTTGTTTTCATATATGAGATGAGATGAGATGAGATAAGATGAAAGTTAAAAATTAAATAAAATATTGTTAAAATATATTTTTTTAATATTCTTTTTATTTTAAATTTAAAAAAAATTAAATTATTTATTTTATTCTATGTAATAATTTAAAAAAATTATAATTATTAGATAAAATAGAATGAAATGAATTCAAAATAAATATAAAAACAAACGAGACCTTATACATGCTAATATTGATCATGATGCACCTCCAAATACGTCCCATCTTTAATTTGTCGTAACATTACTGTTTTTTTCTCATTCTTTTTCTTTTTCTTTGTCACTTGGAATTCGATAGCTTGGGCGAGCAGCTCATTATATCGAAGCATCATGTCAGAAAATCTTGTTGTTGGGCATGGAGAATATGCCTTTTGCCAAGAGCAGTACTAGAGAATATGCTATGCCTATACTCAGAGACGTGCCAAGATTAATCCTTGGTTTACGCCCATAGTTTACTGCATTAATGTTACACACGCTATCCAAAGCTGTTGAACCACTCTAATATAATCCATAGAATACATATATACCTAATTATAAACATTAATTAGAAGCATCATATGAGATACAAAAATATTATATAAAAGAAAATTTACAAATTGATTACATAGCTTTTTATGATCCGTTAAATTTATTTTATAATAAAAATAATTTTTTAATCTAACATACTACATTAAATTACGTCAATTTATAAATATATTTTTATATAATTCTCTTGTTATTAAAGTATTTTTAACACAAATGAGTCATGACTAGACAAATAGCTACGATAGGAGTGATTAAATAGTATATATATCAAATTTCTTTCGTCACGAGACAAATAGATAGGCTAAAAAGCACTTTTTACCCCGTCAAGAAAATGATGCATTGCATGAAGAATACTTCAAGTGAATTAACGACGATTATGTACCCCAACACAAAGGAAAAAGAACAAACTTATGACAAAGATTTGACAGTACTGGAAAAAACTTACAACGAAGTAGAAGGACAAATTATTCAGAACATTGCATGCATGGTTTAGATTTACGATTGGTCTGCCTAACGTTATTTTCTAGCTGAAATCCCAAAAAGGTTTATAATATATGTATATATTCTTTTTCTGGGAAAACAACAGTACATACAAAGAAAAAGAATAATTAAGGTTTTAGGGGAGTTTGAATACAAAAGAGGGGCTTTTGATTGAGAAGTCATTCCAATTTATCTAATTTTATTTTATCATTATAATTTTTTCAAACTTTCATGTGAAATACAATCAATAATTTAACCTTTTTCAAATCTTAATTAAACTTTTTTTAAATTTTAAAATAATAATAATATTAAAAAATATATTTTAATAATATATTATTCAACTTTTAATTTTTATTTAAAATTATCTCATCTCACTGTTCAAACATAATTAAATATCAAGAAGGTGGGCATGCAGGGATGAGTGGATGTATGTCATGCCAATAATATAATATAATATAATATAATTGGTTCTTAAAGGATAATATATAATTGACAGCGCTTAATTGCCTACTATAATATATATATCACATGATAGAGAAATAATATTTGTAGTTGTCAGTATGCAAGCACATTGTAATCTTTTTTTATAAAAAAAAAGAATAAATATGATATTTACATTTAAAAAAATTAATTTTTTAATAATAAATTGTAATATTTTTTAAAATAATTGCGTAACACTTGCGAACTAAATTACTCCACATGACAAAAGGTGATCACACGAAACAAGTTGCATTCTGTTGCTAGCTAGTCAGTGCAAGACTATGATATAATAATATGTTGGTGATGGGCTTGAAATTGTCATACTATTTTCCTTCACCTAATACCCTTTGTCCCATGCTTAGATCTTTTCAAGACCTCTTCTCTCTTTTTCGGGCAAAATTCAAAACCCTAAAAGTATATTAGGTTTCATGGGCATGTCATCAGAGCTTTGGGGGTGATCAAGATGATCAAATTGGATTTGGGAAAGAATATGGGAAAGATAATATGATTGTGAATCTACTGGATTTGATGAACGATATTGAAACGTGTTTGTAAATTTTCTAGGGCCTTCTAGTTATAAGGTAGGAAATATTGGGGTAAAAACTGACTAAAGGTATGAGGTAGGTTGGAGCAGGGACCAAAGGAATGCAAGAATCTCTGCCAAACAGGTAGGCATGCATCCTACTAATCCTTTAGGGGTTATCTCTAGTAATAAAGATCTTGGTCTATGTGGTATGCTCTTTTTACATCTAAGGTTAGAATTCTCTTGTGTGTAAACAATTTCTATAAGTCATCAAACTGAGAGATATTTTCAATAAATTATCCGATATGTATTTGCCAAAAACTTTGTACCGAACACTGATGCACCCCTAAATCCCGAACACCCGATACTAATAAAAAAAAGCATCCTACTAATATTTAGAAAAATAACTCCACTGCTTATAAAATACGATAAAATTTGGAAACAATATAATACTAGAGGAATGTTATTCATCAATTACTATTTATTTTCACACTCCACACTTATAACTTTTTCATATGGTGTGAGTGTATTTTTTATAAAGTATGAGATAATGAATAGTAATTGATAAAAAGAATTTTTCATAACAACACTAGAAAGAGAAGCTGCATGTCCAAACCAAAAAGGATATTAAAATGTCAAATTCTTTGGTAATTTATTTTTTATTGGCTAAACTCTTTAATACTCTATTTCAGAGGAATGGATCAACTGACTACGTGCCTTCTTCTCATTATTGTCGAAATTTTGTAGAATTGTAAACGGGAAAGTTATACAAATTTACATTGGGTGTACTTTATAAAAAAATAATTTTATAATCAACCGTATCATATTAAGTTATACAAATTTATTCTTAAAAATAAAAATAAAAAATAATCTTCTACAAATCTTTTCTCGAGCCTAATATTTTTCTTACTATTCGTGTTTCATAATACTAAGCTCTAGCTTGATTCAAAAAAATAACAGAAAAGCAATTTTTGTACATGCCAAAATCCAAATGAGTCCTACAAGGTGGAACAAGTTTAAAGAAACTCTAGACCTAAATATGAGATCTACGTTAAAAAAAAATTAAATTTTTAACGCTAAATCTCACTTTTTTGAAAATAAATATAAGACGGTCGCACAATTTGATTATATTGAACCTTTCTCTTATTAAAATGAAGATACTAATTTAAAATAATTAATAATTTTTATAAATACAGTGCGAGATTTATATGGCACGCGAACGGAAGACTTGCACGAATTTTCTCTTGCAACGAGAGACACGGACTCAGCGATGAGGTAGGGAGTGCGACACGGTGACAGCACCAAACCCACTTGTTCAGTGCCCTATTCCGTACAATTTTTCACGTGGAAATCAATGTTGTATTCCTCTTTCCTCCATTGCATTGCAATCTCATGCCCTACCCACAATGCCGAATACTTTTTGATCACCTTCTCGTTTATCTCTCTCCGAGACTCCTACCTTGAATGCCAGTGTTTGATCAATAAAATTTAATGTTGGAGGTTGAGATGGTCTTAAATAATTTAAGTTCTTCTGTAAATAATAATATTTTATAAATTTTATTAAAATGCATTTTAATACAAATATATTAAAATATGTGTTTAAAATTATATAATAAATTGAGATGAATTTAACTTAAAAATAATAATAAATCTCATTAATAATTAATCCTACTCATCCAACAACCAAAGACAGCATGAGAAACCTCTGTGACGTCTGACGATTCTGAAACCCAACCATGCAGACCCTATAAATAAGCCACGACTTAAAACAAAACTGTAGGGAAAGTGACACCACAGCCGACACCAAGAAGAGCAAAATCTGAAGCCTGAAAGAGCAGTTGACCGTTAAACTTGGACAGCTGCCTTGGCAGCCTTGCCCAGCCATTAACTGTGTACTACCGCCCTTTTCACTCGCCGTCAGTCTTTCAAATTATTTAATGCAAACAACCTAAAATAGTGAGGCACTTTGGTGTTGGCGTGTTGCATACCGATTAAACTAGGGTTTCTTCCTTGACTTTTTTAACAGAAAATCCCCAGGCCCCCCTTCTACGTTGCCTTGTATTCTCCACTACCCAAAACCCTGCGGAGTTTTCGATCCGGGTGCTAACTTATCGTGAGCACTGGTTTCTTTACTAATCAAGTGCTTTCAATCCCAAGTAATATCTTTTAGCTTGATCTTTTCATCGAGGAGTTCATTTTGAGATCACTGGTTTTCGATCCATGGCGATCGTCCGGGATTTAAGCCTAATGTGCGGTCGAATCATTACTAAAAACTCGTGTTTGGATTCGAAGAATCGGGTTTTTGGAGCGCCGCTTTTTGGTGGCGGATCTCGTTGTGACGAAGGGAAGTTTAAGGGAAAGTTTGGGTTTGGAGTACGGGCAGCGGTACAAGTGGGCGTGGAGGGATCGGCAGGTTTGCGTGAGTTGAAGAGCTCAAGTGAGGTTTTGGAGTTTGATGTGGTGTCGGAGGGTGACTTGAGGGAGAAGGGGTTCTTGGGGATGAGGAAGACCAAGCTCGTGTGCACGATTGGGCCCGCGTGTTGCTCGTCGGAGGAATTGGAAAATTTGGCATTGGGAGGGATGAACGTGGCTAGGCTTAATATGTGTCATAATGCGAGGGAGTGGCACCGAGATGTGATTAGGAAGATTAAGAAGTTGAATGAGGCAAAGGGATTTTGCGTTTCGGTGATGATTGATACTGAAGGTACTCAGGTTCATGTCGTGGATCATGGGGCTCCTTCCTCTGTCAAAGCAGAGGTAACTACATGGAAATCACTAATTCTTCTGGCTTTTATGTCTTAGATATAATCATATAGGTATCAATTTGGAAAAATATGTGTACAGCCTCTTTTTATGTCTAGTTCGCCAATGATGATCTATCATAGGAAAGATGCAATTTTGATGAGTTTTTCTTTTACTTGGATGATCAGGATGGGTCAATCTGGTTGTTCACTGCACAAAAGTTTGACGGTTCGCGTCCATTCACGGTTCAAGCCAACTACGAAGGTTTTTCAGAAGGTAGTCGCATATCACTGGTAATAGTATAAAAAACCAGCTCCCCCAACCAACCTGCCCAATCTCTGATCTATCTCTTTCTCTCAATAACCTCAGTGATATTGAATTTTTTGAGATTTATGTTCTCAATTAAATTTACTACCTGTCCAGGTATCGAGGTGGGAGATGAACTTGTTATTGATGGTGGAATGGCAGGGTTTGAAGTAATAGAAAAGATTGGGAGTGATTTACGTTGTAAGTGTACAGACCCTGGTTTATTCCTACCTCGGGCTAAATTGAGCTTTTGGAGAGATGGGAAGCTTGTGGGAAGGAATTATGGGCTTCCTACTCTATCAACTAAGGTCGAGCTGACATGCTTTTGTTCTTGAAATTTGATTTCCTGCTTTCGTGGCTTCTAGATTCTTGTGTTTTTAGCTTATGGACCCATAAGTTAAAGTTTATCATGACATTGGTCCATGGAACTAGTGAATGCACAGTTTATTGTCATTTCGCCAATATTGGCTCTATACCAGTTCCCTGATCAAAATATCATGAATGCTGACATGCTATTCAGTCTGTAGAAGAAACTGCAAAACCCGTAATTTGAGCAAATATCTTTTGATGCTCGTAAATTAACTATTCATATCCACAGGATTGGGCTGACATTGAATTTGGAGTTTCTGAAGGTGTCGATTTCATTGCCATGTCATTTGTAAATGATTCTGATCCCGTCAGGCATCTTAAGAACTACCTCTCTACCAAATCATCCAAGTAAGGATTACGCTATCACAAAAAAATTATTTTAATCTCCTTTTTTCTGTGGTTACATATTATTAATTATTTTTCCTCCTCTCGAGCAACCTGATTTCTTCAAAAATACTATGACATATGAACACTAGTGTCTCATAGCTTGGATCCGATGAATCCTAATACTCGCTCGTATCAAACAGAGACCAAATATTTATCTTTCACATCAAATCTCCTTACCATGTTTTCTGTCTTTGTTATTCCTGGTGAAGATGAACTGGTTGTCATGCTTGTGATGTGGTGTTAAAAGTATCGAAAGATTTCATGCTTTAGTTAATAAGTAGTTAGTACGCTCCACAGATAAAAAAAATGTAACTAGTTATTATGTTCTATTTAGCACTTGGAACTTAGGATATTTAGGCTTACTAGTTTGCTCCTTTTTTAACTTTTTATTAAAAGTAGGAATGCAGATTTTATTCTAGTTTGCTGTTTTTGCTTTGAATCAATTTGCTTGCTTTTCAGATCCACACGGGTATTGGCAAAGATAGAGAGCTTGGAGTCTCTTCAGAAGTTGGAAGAAATCATAGAGGCGTCTGACGGAATCATGGTGGCTCGAGGTGACCTGGGAGTCGAGATCCCACTCGAACAGATTCCTACTGTGCAAGAAGAGATAATTAATGTTTGCAGAAAGCTAAACAAACCAGTGATTGTAGCTTCTCAGCTTCTCGAGTCCATGGTTGAATATCCAATCCCAACACGTGCTGAGGTACCTCCATCACTATCATTATTTGGGTAGTGAGGAATTCTGTTTGAATGAGGGGGAGGGGAGGGGATGCTTGAGAAATAATATATAAAAAAAATTATTGGTGTTTTGAATGTATATTATTGACTATATATATGCTTTGGTGCCATTAGGTTGCTGATGTTTCTGAAGCAGTTCGGCAGTATGCAGATGCATTGATGTTGTCTGGTGAGTCAGCCATTGGTTTATATGGACAGAAAGCTCTCTCTGTCTTGAGGATGTCGAGCAGTCGAATGGAAACTCGGGGTCGTGAGGACAATCAACAAAGTCTTGTCCATTCGTATCAACTGGGAGCATCATTGCCCGATCGCATTGCTGAGCAGATATGCAATTGTGCTGCAGAAATGGGTAATCTCACTTCTCCACTGTCTAAATTCTTACCATTCGTAGTTCAAAAACCATCTAAATAGCAGCTGTTAGCTGTTGCTGGAGTTTGTTACTAAGAAGTGTTCATATATCAAGTCATTGTATCATTGTCACTGCGTTCAAAGTTCAAACACAATTGTTCGGTATGAGGAAAGCGAGAATTAGTGCATGGTGTATGTCATTCTATGAAAGTATAGGTCGATACACAAACTTATGCTCTCAGAGGCTGACTTCCATGCTGTGGTACATAACTGCTTTCTCAAGTGGTTTCAGACTTTAAGTCACGAAAAAGTAAATTGCACTTTCAGAACAATAATCTGTCTCTCGCTCTCACTATTCGTGCGCATGCGCACACATACCAAAAAAAAAAACTCATGTCGGCACACCAATGACTTGGTCTGTGATGCTTAAATGCGAGTTTCAGTTGTGTTTGCATTTTTCGTACCTCACAACCGTGTGCTCTGCCTGCAGCTAACAAACTTGGCGTGGATGCAATCTTTGTGTACACAAAGCATGGACACATGGCATCACTCTTGTCACGGAACCGTCCAAACCCTCCAATAATTGCATTCACGAATGAGGATAGCACCCGAATGGCTCTGAATCTGCAGTGGGGAGTGATTCCCCTCCTCCTTGATCTATCGGATGATATGGAAGCTAACATCACCAAAAGCATTGATCTAATAAAATCGAGAGGGATGTTTAGGGAGGGGGATGCTGTGTTGGTCGTCTCAGATGTCGCCTCAACCCGTGCAACCCCAATGGCTTTCCAATCAATCCAGGTCAAGACCATCGTTTGATGAGGGAGGCATTTTTACCGGGACAATGCTGCGTAACTCGATCCTTGATGAGAGAGAGTATTGGTTCGTACTTGGGATTGTTAATGTTGATTTTATTTGCATCTCTGAAAGTGGTCGTCATAGATGACTTACTGATGTTCAATCGATTTTATTATCTATTACATATTGGGAAGGAATTAAGAACATTTTCCTGCCTTAGTGAACACATGAAGTGGAGCAAGAAAAAAATTCGGTCATGTTTGAAAACACAACTATTTTTAGACTATTTCACTATTATTTACAAATTATTTTATTACTATTTACAGATAATTAGAGATACTCTTAACATCCAAATGGAGATGAAGTCTTCTCATTATCTTATTGCATTGCCATGCATCATGCTCGGCATTTTACAAAACCTAAATTTGAGTTTCTTCCAATTTTCTTTGTCAGTATTTTGGATCAAATTCTCATTATCTTATTAAGCCTTGTTATCTCTTTGCTCATCTTCATTTGTTTCAATACTAAAATAAATAAAGAAGTTTCCACGTCAATTTTCGTTGAAATTTCTTATATTTTCAATCTCATTTATTTACTTAATACAGTTTAATAGATTGTTCATTCAAATGATTTAACATATAAAAGGATTTAAAATAATTATATTAACGGAAAATGATAAATGTTTTAGAATAAAGAATATAATTTCCCATCACATAATTTTTCAATCGGCTTTGGTACTCTACTACCCTCTCTCTCGCCCCGTCAAGAAAAGTTGCCAAACACAAAGTAGAAACAACCAAACAACGGTGTAGAATGGTGAATTGAAAAATATAAAAACTGGATAGAGGAAAAACCCAGCCTCGTAGCCAAACAGAACGATGTTGATCGCTTCCTGCCTACTGGGCCGCTCGGGCGGCAAAATTTAGTAATTCGAAAATCGAAAAAATGACAAACTATAGTTAGTAGGTTGGTTAGGCCAACCGCCAATCACAGACTGCCAACTCAATTCGCACTGGCTCAACCAACGCCTATGGTTAAATCTCTCTCTTTCCCCTCCCCACCTGCTAGTCT
Organism: Pterocarya stenoptera; assembly: GCA_003123785.1. Taxonomy (NCBI): domain Eukaryota; kingdom Viridiplantae; phylum Streptophyta; class Magnoliopsida; order Fagales; family Juglandaceae; genus Pterocarya; species Pterocarya stenoptera. The sequence continues at coordinate 8,443 of QEOT01121903.1, read as the reverse complement.
GCTATATATCACACCCAACCTCGTGCTCTGCCAGATTTATCACCACCAGTTTTCACCAGAGGGCGTCTTGATAAACGCCTTCGATCTGTATTTGTGCTCTTCCCTCCCTCGCTAAATCATCCTCACTTAGTTTTTCCTTTACTTACCGGCGAAAATGAGAGAGTGCATCTCAATCCACATTGGTCAGGCTGGTATTCAGGTCGGCAACGCCTGCTGGGAGCTTTACTGCCTTGAGCACGGCATCCAGGTCTTCTTCTTCTTCCTTCTCTTTCCATTGTTGTAGTACCGATATAGAAATATCTCTAAGATGCTTTTGTTTGGTAATATCTGTGGTTTTCTCCGCTGACTGCTTTTACTTTTAGTCAGATCTGCAAGTTCCGCACCTCATTTTGGTCGTTTTCTTTTCGCTAGTCGATTTTTATTCGTCAGATCTGTGTTTCTTCAATATCATTTTCTCACCGACTAGTTAACTTGATTCTTGATATGTAGTACCATTTCTTTCGTTGGTGCACGTTTTTAGTTCGTTAGATCTGCCTGCTTTGGAATCGGATCTGCCTTGTGTACCTACGTTAAGACTGAACGTTTTTAATTTCGAAGGCTCTGTTTCGATCTGATAAAATGATTATCATAAAATTGAAAGGATGTCCAATTTTTACGATCGCTCGCCAATACGTTTAATTTCCAAGCTTCTCACGTAATTTCTGTTGTTAGTTGAATATTACTGATCGCTGATTGGTGTTGCTACATCCGGTTACCTGTTGATTGTGAAACTTGCCCTTTGTTTTGACATGAGTTGGAGCTTATTTGAATTTCTTTTTCAAAGTAATCTATGCTCTACTTGTAAAAAAAAAAAAAGGTAATCTATGCTCAGATTATAGGGTCGTGCTTTTTAACATTTGAAAAAGAGTAAAATGCTCCCTCATTTAATTAGCTTACTCATCGGAGACGGAAATCTCTATTAGGTCGTTTTGAAAATTGTGGATACCTATGTGCATGAGAACTGGTGATTTAATTTATACCTCAATTTTTAATGGTTTTTCGAAGCCATGTCCAAGTATTTGGTTTGATTGGTAAATCGCTAACTTCTTTTTTAAATCTTGCAGCCTGATGGCCAAATGCCTGGTGACAAGACCGTTGGTGGAGGTGATGATGCCTTCAATACCTTTTTCAGTGAAACCGGTGCTGGGAAGCATGTCCCTCGAGCTGTCTTTGTTGACCTAGAGCCTACTGTCATCGATGAAGTGAGGACCGGAACTTATCGCCAGCTCTTCCACCCTGAACAGCTTATAAGTGGCAAGGAAGATGCTGCCAACAACTTTGCCCGTGGCCACTATACCAGTAAGCATGTCCCACTTACCTCTGCAATTTATTTTTCTCTCTGTAGTATATCAATTGCAGAATATGAAAAGTCAATTTTCGGTTTCAGTTGGCAAGGAGATTGTTGATCTGTGCTTGGATCGAATCAGAAAGCTTGCTGACAACTGCACTNGACGGAAATCTCTATTAGGTCGTTTTGAAAATTGTGGATACCTATGTGCATGAGAACTGGTGATTTAATTTATACCTCAATTTTTAATGGTTTTTCGAAGCCATGTTCAAGTATTTGGTTTGATTGGTAAATCGCTAACTTCTTTTTTAAATCTTGCAGCCTGATGGCCAAATGCCTGGTGACAAGACCGTTGGTGGAGGTGATGATGCCTTCAATACCTTTTTCAGTGAAACCGGTGCTGGGAAGCATGTCCCTCGAGCTGTCTTTGTTGACCTAGAGCCTACTGTCATCGATGAAGTGAGGACCGGAACTTATCGCCAGCTCTTCCACCCTGAACAGCTTATAAGTGGCAAGGAAGATGCTGCCAACAACTTTGCCCGTGGCCACTATACCAGTAAGCATGTCCCACTTACCTCTGCAATTTATTTTTCTCTCTGTAGTATATCAATTGCAGAATATGAAAAGTCAATTTTCGGTTTCAGTTGGCAAGGAGATTGTTGATCTGTGCTTGGATCGAATCAGAAAGCTTGCTGACAACTGCACTGGCCTCCAAGGATTCCTGGTATTCAATGCCGTTGGTGGAGGCACTGGTTCTGGGCTTGGCTCCCTTCTCTTGGAGCGATTGTCTGTCGACTATGGCAAAAAGTCAAAGCTGGGTTTTACAGTCTACCCTTCTCCTCAGGTGTCCACATCTGTTGTTGAGCCATACAATAGTGTGCTCTCGACCCACTCCCTCCTGGAACACACTGATGTGGCTGTACTTTTGGACAACGAGGCCATCTATGATATTTGCAGGCGCTCCCTTGATATTGAGCGACCCCCCTACACCACNGTCTGTCGACTATGGCAAAAAGTCAAAGCTGGGTTTTACAGTCTACCCTTCTCCTCAGGTGTCCACATCTGTTGTTGAGCCATACAATAGTGTGCTCTCGACCCACTCCCTCCTGGAACACACTGATGTGGCTGTACTTTTGGACAATGAGGCCATCTATGATATTTGCAGGCGCTCCCTTGATATTGAGCGACCCACCTACACCAACCTCAACCGCCTCGTCTCTCAGGTAAGTAGCTGCACGGTTATAATGTTAGAATTGATGTATTTGATATTTGTCAATTGTTTTACCTCTAATTGTGATAAAAATCGGGGAGGTACGCTCATTTTTTTTCCCACTGGCATATTCGTGTTTTTTTACTCGTATAAAATGAATCAGTGGAAGAAAAATTCTCTAGCATTACAAAATATAGTATCGCATTTGTTTATTTATTTATATTTTTGAAATTCAGGTGATCTCCTCTTTGACTGCCTCACTAAGGTTTGATGGGGCCCTGAATGTGGATGTGACTGAATTCCAAACCAACTTGGTCCCCTACCCCAGAATCCACTTCATGCTTTCTTCTTATGCACCAGTCATCTCTGCAGAGAAAGCATATCACGAACAACTCTCTGTTGCCGAAATCACCAACAGTGCTTTTGAGCCGTCATCTATGATGGCCAAATGTGACCCTCGCCATGGCAAGTATATGGCATGCTGCCTCATGTACCGTGGTGATGTTGTGCCTAAGGACGTCAATGCAGCTGTTGCTACCATCAAGACAAAGCGCACCATTCAGTTTGTTGATTGGTGCCCCACAGGATTCAAGTGCGGCATTAATTACCAACCTCCCACCGTTGTTCCAGGAGGGGACCTTGCCAAGGTGCAGAGGGCTGTTTGCATGATTTCGAACTCAACGAGTGTGGCTGAGGTGTTCTCCCGCATTGACCACAAGTTTGACCTCATGTATGCAAAGCGTGCATTTGTGCACTGGTATGTGGGTGAGGGCATGGAAGAAGGAGAATTCTCTGAAGCTCGTGAGGATCTTGCTGCCCTGGAGAAGGATTATGAGGAGGTTGGTGCTGAGTCAGCGGAGGGGGAGGATGATGAAGGCGAAGAATACTAAGAAGAGATCTAAAATTTATCCTTTGTGATTTCGGCGGAATGATGCCATCTTCTTTTGGCTGGTCTTTGTGATTTAGTATTTTTCTTCTTTTCAAGGGTTGTGTAGCACATGCTACACAAAACCCAAAGTTCCATTTCTAATTCTCTAGACAGACTATATTTGGTGCGTTTTACGTTTGGTTTTTTATGGTTTTTTATTGTTTCCTTAATGGTGTTGAATTCTTAGGCTTGGTTTGGATAGTGAAAGTGTTTGAGAATATTTGTGAATAATAATGAAAAAGTAATAATAAAATATTAAATAGTAGTAAAAAGTAGGTGAAAAGTAATAAATAATAGAAAAAGTAAATGAAAAGTAATAATAAAATAAAAAATAATAGTGAGAGTGTTTGAGAGTAGTGAAGTACTCTTGGTACCCAAACTTTAACTAGGCCTAAAGTCTTTCTTCTCTCTCCCATGGGAAAAATCGGTTTTCTTTCGTGTAAAAGAAAGGTGTTGTAAGCCCGAGGGTATAGCCGTGTGAAACACGGGAACGGGATCGATCAAATGAGTCCACTACTTCAGCAACTTGCAACTTCGAAAGCCTAATAACCTTCTAAAGTTCAGAGTGCCCTCAACCCGTATTCCAACAAATACTTGGGGATGCTACTTGTTAGGACTCTCCATCAACATGCTTCTGAACTAGAAAATCGTATGATAAGAAGAGAACCGAACTATAGGAAAGTAAAAATACGATTATTAAGAAGAGAACATCATTCATTCCCTTACAACCGTCATCCACACTACTCACAATTAGAAGAAAATTACTTGTTCAAAAAAAGAAAAGAAAGAAATAAGAATCCAAGTTCCTCCACATAAACCAAGTAGCCAAACTCTCAAAGCAAACTAGGCTTGACATTCTAGTAGTAGGTCTGAACATCATACTAGATATATATATAGAGAGAGAGAGAGAGAGAGGAATGCACATAATCAAAGAGTCAGTGATACCTCCTCCCAATGGATTCGGTTCAGTTCCAGCAAATGGTGCATGATAACAGAACACAAACAATGAGCCACCAAACTAGATATCGGAACCTCCTAGTCCCAGACTGCAACGTGGTGTGAAGTTCCGCCTCTGTTGTAACCGCGGAAATACCACACCATGTTGTCCGAAGGGAAACGGGACGCCAAGACCCGGCAGGCGGTCATAATCTCCCCCCACCATTGGAGGATGAAACCCGAACGGATTAGGGTCCCTTCTCACTGGAAATAAAAGCCCTCGCCTTGGCCAAGCTTCCCTCTTCCTCTTCTTGTTGCTCTCCCAGAATGTACCAAACCTATCCTTCCATTGAATCGACCCCCGAGCTTCAATCCCTCCTCCCCGTCCAAATGCCTCCTCAAACTTGTGTTTCCACAGCTCATTATTGGAAGACAAATATCGCAATTCGGAACACACACATCCCACCTTTGCCAGATCGACTCCGGGAAGAGACTCCAAAATCTTAAGCTTAAGCTCCGCATGGAGGCGCATGAAGCACGGGGGAGGCACCAGCCCAGCCCTTTCACAGAGATCAATCAAGAGGGGCAGTGCAAGCCCATCCTTCACAATCTTCCAAAACTCAAAAACCTCACTTTCTGGATACCCATCTTCGTCGTTAGCTCTATCAGTAGAATCGCCATTCGCCAAACCTATCGCCGGCGCAAACCTATTCTCATTCAAGCACACCCTGTACAACCCCGACCTGCCCCCAGCCAGAGACCCGTAAATATTGATAAAGTGCCCCAGACTCTGAAACTTCAAAACAACACTTTCAGGCACCTTAGCAGCGTATCCATCATCATTACCTAAGAGCTCTGGCACAGTGTAACAAAGCGACATGGTGAACGCGTTCGAAGGCCACTCATCCGCAAGATGAAAACGGTCGATCCGAATACCGGAGATGGAATCGAATCCGACGAAACCGGACTCCAAAAGAACCGCGTGAACCGCAATCACCAAGAGCTTGTGGTCCCCGCCGTAATCGCTCAATTCCTCCCCCAGTATCCTTCTCAGAAAACACCGCTCGTAAAACTTCTTCCCCGATGATGAAACCGACCCATCAGCCGCTTCCACGGTTTCAGCACTAGTAACTTCTAGGGTTTCTTCGAAGTCTGAATCCGACACCACGGACCCGCCCTGTTCCTGAAGAATAGTTGAATCACTCATGTCGGAGTCAGCAACATCAGGCCATTCTGAAGGCCCTTGTACGGAGGACTCTGGAATTGGGGTTTCTCGATTCGAGGACATTTCTCCTAGGGTCTTAGGTTCTCGAGTAATTTCAGACCCGGTGTCTCGATTAGAGAACCTAGGGGCTAGGGCTTGAGATTTTTGTACGGAATCTCGGGCCTGGGTTTGGATTGGAGAAGAGGAGAAGCCGGCGGGGTCGAAGGTGAAGTAGAGAAGGTCACCTGAGGTGATTCCGAGGGAGTGCAGGGAAACCTCGGGTGAGGAGGCCTGGAGCTCGTCCTTGCGATTGAGAGAGATATGAAGAGAAGAGGAAGGGGAAGAGGAGATTGATTGAGAGAGGGTTTCTTGAAGTTGTTGGAGAGTAAAGGGAGGGGGAACTTCGATTCTGAGGGTTTGCTTGGATTCGACAGATCTAAGTCTCAGTTTCATGGTTGCACTTGCATCAGGAAAAAGTCTAAATTCACGGGGGTTTATTGTTGAAGACCAAAGGGAAATTTGAGAATTCGGAAAACGATTGAACGAACCTTTCGGAAGCGATGAAGATGAGCCAGAGTTTTATGCGGTCTCAAACTGAAATAAAATCATTAAAACAAATTATTATTTATATATATATTTTCAATAATGCTGGGCTTACCGAATGCATTTTTTTATTTTTATTTTTTAAAGTATTTGTGGTTTTTATTTATTTTTAAATATTTAAAAAAGAGTGATACTACATTTCCGCTGGGGGCTCCCAGTTCCGCTGGATATGTAGTATTATTTTTTCATTTGTATTTTTTTAAAAATTATTTTTTATATAATTTTTTTAATATTTTTAAATATTCTTAAAAATAAAATAAATTTAGAATATTATTAAAAAATATTTTTTTAATTAGAAAGTTAAAAAAAATTATTAAAAAATAATTTCTTAATTACTAAATAAAAAAAATTAATATTTTTTATTTTATTTAGTGATTAAAAAAATATTTTTTAATAATATTATAAATATTTTTTATTTTTTTCAAATATTTAAAATTATTAAAAAAATAATTTTTTTTTAAAAACACAAAAAAAAAAAAAGAAAAGTGCTACAACAACTCAGCGAGATCTACTATTTTCCTTTAAAAACTAGCCTTCTCGTTAGGTGGAGAGTGATGGATGTAGAAACAATAATTATTTATTTATTTTTTTACTTTGATCATCAAGCATACCTTTTTATAACCCTCGAGGCAAGGTCTCAAAACAAAATAATTAGCTATTTAATTAGGAAAAGATTTAGCAGCCACACCACCAAAAAAAAAAAAACAAGCGTAAGGTAGGAATGATACATTAAAGAGGAATGATATTTCACACCATATATTTAACACTTTTTAAAAATTTTATTTTATTCTTATTAAAATAATTGAGCAGTCATTCATACACCACATATTTATTATGAAAAAAAAAAATATGATTTGTGATGTATTGGATGATAATATAATTATTCTTTTTTAAGTAGGGACTATATTATAAAATATTGCATCAATAATATTATAACAAAAATTATTTTAAAACATCATAAATTAAAATATTATAAAACATCGTGTCAATAAATATTAGATAATTCAAAAGTTTTTAACACCTCATATTCAGTTTTTCTTTCTTATCTAATTTGTTAATGTTAGTAATAAAAAAAAAAGGTTCCCTCTACCCGGAACAAAGCATGCACCCAAGAAATGCATGATCATAATCAAATTATAAATAAAATAAAGAATTAATAATTTCTTCGAGTGCGGTACTTAATAGAAATATATTCGAAGTGTGAGTTTGTGTACTTAATAAAAAAAAAATATATAAATATATATTAAGTTCAATCTACGTTTAATTCATGGATAGGTATCATATTAAGTGAATTTCTACTTTCTGATGGATACGTACGTAATAACATGGCTATATTTTCATTTGTAACAGTTGCTCAGTACAAAATAACGAATAAATATATTTGCAAACTTATATACCGACATATCAAACAGCTTGTCATTATCATCTTGCTTGAAATAGTATTAGTGATTTTATATTTTATTTTATGAATATAATTTGTGTGACACAATCGGTGATCTGTTAGCTTGTATATATTTGAACTTGGAAGAATAGCATTTCTTTTTTTTTTAGCTGTAGGAAAAGAAACAGCTAAAAAAAAAAAGAAGTAAAGTCAGAGGATAAGTTGATTGATTTTCTCTTCCTCAAGATTTGTTCGAGGTATGCTTTCTTCATGTTCAGTCCTTTCATGGAACCAGCCTGTTCACTCGAAGAATTCATGAAGCCCAGCACTAGGTGTTTGCTCAAGTATCAATCATTTCTCTGACAATTTCTTCCATGATAGCATCTCCTATCTTCATGCCTATCTCCCTTTTCAGTTGATGAAAATCACACCATTCTTCTAATGTTGCGGAGAAATCAAATTTCATCATCTGGTGGGTTTTGTTTGTAAAGCCTCCAGCTTGTTTCCCCCATGAGCAGATATGCTCACAGATCATTATCTCCATATCTTCTGTGTCTGATATTCCTTGAGTATGCTCCTTTTTTTCATTCCTTCCATGGGTTTCCAAGGCTTCCTTCTCAGAATCAAATAGAAGCTGCTTCCTTTGCTGCAAGAGCCTTTTGCATCGTAGGCACTGAGAAGACTCGGAAGAACCCTTCAAAGTCACCCCCTTCGGTTTGGCGAAACTGACATGGCTACTCTTCTCAATCGATGAGTTTTTCAATAATTGTAATAGAGAAACGGAGACAATGGAGTCTCCTCCGCCTCTTATGCTCGGAATGGATGTATAACTTGATAGGGCTTTTTTGGTTTTG
>QEOT01121902.1:0-19005 GCA_003123785.1 Pterocarya stenoptera | reverse complement strand
CAAGTTTGTTGCAGCTAGGGCTAGCTAGCTAGGGTCAATGATATAACTATTTGAAGTTCAACATGCACCTTTGAGGATGAAGGGACGACACTATACATATATATATAGAGAGAGAGAGAGATCAGAGAGAGAGAGAGATGGATGCAATAATGCAGATGCATATATTATATTATGCATCCACGTACATGCAGCTAGCTAGCTAGCTGCATTTCTCTTATATAGAGACAAATATAATTAAGTTGTAGTAGTCATGCGCTAGCTAGATGAATATAGTACGTAGCATGCATCCATATACTATAGTCTTCTAAAACCTACTACGAATCCAAACAAATCGTAAAGTGGAAAAAAATTGCATTCCAAGCCCGCATGCAGTCACGTACCAAAGAGATCATCACATGATAGTTGAAAGACATGAAAGTTGAAAGAGCTGTACGTATGCGTAAATTATTATAAGTTGACATGAGCATGCATCAATTGTCATAAATATATATATATATATATATATATAAATGCTCATTGAAGTGAAAGGGCAGTAGACCTTTCACATGGAATCCAATATATATAGGACAAGATCAATCTATGAATTAGAATATTAATTATTAATGTAGGATTTGTTGGAGCAAAGGGGGCTGCAAATTAAAAGAAGAAAATATTGATATAAAAGTTTGCTTCAAAGTGCGTTATAACTTATAATATTGTTCTTAAGGCACCCACTAATAACAGTATGTACACGGGTTACAAGCAAATTTGCGTCAAAGATACCATGAAGTTCAGAACAAATCCGTTTGTCTAACCGTATTATGCACAAACGAAACTAGACCCAAATACTTTCAGATTTTGCTATTCTACCAATAGATTATAAATCTATTTATGCAAATAAACAGATCTTAATGATAAGTTTTTTAAAAAAATAAATATTTAGGGAGAGAGAATTTCGAAATTAGATTCTAAAATTTATTAATTTGCAAGTTAAATGATTTATTTATAGATGACCAAATGATGCAAACGAAAAGTTATAGTGACTTCTCGTTAAATAGGTATATATATATATATATATATTGCACCTATTACCAAATGACACAGGTTTGAATCCCACCAGGTAAGGCTGAGCACCGATCGGTTCAGAGTCGGAATGGCCAACCTAGTTCCGACTCTTACTTTGTCGGAGGTCGAATCCGACCTCCGACTCCGAGATGCACTACCTCCGCTCCGACTACGATGCCACTTGTTGGAGTGGAGTCGAATTTTGGGCCTTTTTTGTCTTTTTTAACTTCATATTTAGCCCACTTAAAATAAAATAAAATAAAAAACCAACGTTGTGTGGGCTTCCAAATTTCAATTTTTTCAAAAAGTACAATCTAAACTAAATAATTCACTTTTGGTTATAACAAAAAATACAACTAACAAAAAACAAGTAATTAACGTAGTAACATGCCGTCAAAAATTAAAAATTAAAAGAAATCCAACATTTTCTAAGTGCAAACCAAATTAAATTTTCCCAACAAGGCAACAACAACAAATTACAAACTTCCAAATGCACCAAAATAAATTAAATTACAAACTTTAAATGTCTAACAAATGTTCCCAACAATAATAAAGTAAATGTACGTTACAAATTTCCAAATCAAACTTTCAAGTTGTGCCTGAAAAAAAATATGAAAACATTAATAAGAAAAACAACTCCAACTTTAATTTTAATCGCAAAGTCAAAAATAATTTGAATTGTTGCATCACTAAATAAAAATAATTTAAACAGAATACTCACTAGGCACTCTGAGTCTACACACTCAGCAATAAAAATAATCCAGCCAGTCACACAGGTTGTTTTCAACATTCATGCCAATGATATACTAAGCATGTCAAAGATTACACAAAGAAACTTCCATTTCCAGCTCAAAGTCACGTATAGAATTTAAAAAAAGAAAAACCAAATTAATAGTTAAAAAGTGAATGACTTACCATCAAAGCAATCCAAAAGAACAAAGCAATCCAAAAGAACAAAGATATGGCTCTGACCTCCACCTCAATCAATCCCCAAATATAAATGGATAAAACAAAATAGATAACAAATCCCTATAACACAAAGTTTCAATCACCCCTTGAAAAATAATAGGAAATGATAAGTAATAACCAAAACTTCCTAAATTAATTACAGACTCCCTAAAATAATAACATTAATAATATAAATTAAAGATAGATTTATATATAAAATAAAATAAAATGATTGTTGGATAGTAACTCAAACCTAAATCTGCCAAATTTTCAATCATCTTCACGAAATAAGCTAGCCATACAAATGGTTAATTCTACATTAAGATGTTAAAGTATAGGAGGTTAGTATTACAAAATGTTAAAATCAACATATATAACAACTTAAAAAATCTCTAAATACATTACTTGAGTCTAACTTATAGCTCTCTGCATCATCAATGGTATTTGAATAATTTTGACTCAAGCATATAGGAGTGGACTTTAACCAGTTTTGCGCACACACAAGAGCCTCTACAGTTCTAGGAGCCAAAGAACTCCTAAACGGATCCAGGACACGACCTCTTATACTAAATGCCAACTCAAATGCAACGGTGGTGATCAGAATGGCCAAGATATCTCTTGCCATTAGAGCCAGAACCGGATATTTGGTAGAGTTGACTTTCCACCACATTAAAATTTCGAAACTCTCCATAGGAATCTCAATATCCTCCAACAAATATCACTCTAGCTCCAACTTACAATCCATCAAGGATGCTGATTTTTGCTCTTTATGGTAGTTTATCAAAAAGTCCAAGGAATCATCAATTGTACATGTACTACTACTACTCCCCATTGATGCACTACCTTCATCACTCTGAGTTGACTTAGACCCAGTTATGCGCCTACCACCATACTCTTCATATTATTCATACAAATATTCCATATCCTTTTTGAGGAGTGCAACAAATTCATCACCCCTCTCATCGCCCAATGTTTTGTTGAACCAATATGCTTGAATAAACAATTTGTACCGTGGATAAAAAACGGCAGCAATAAACAACAACCGATTTATTTTTCCAAGATCACCCCAATATTTATTATACTTTGTTTTAATTCTCAAAGCCATTACACTCAAGCGTAGATTACTATTGTCACAAAAAGCATTTAAGTTTTTATGAATATTAATAAGCTCTTGGAAATACCAATTTGATGTGACATATAGTGTCGTCTGATACCATGTAAAATGTAAACCCTAGCAGAGCACGGGAATGGTGAAACCCTAGCAGACCAAAGGTCGAGAGAGAGGGAGAGAATCTTCTGGAAGAAGGGAAAAATATTAGAAATAAAGGACGTGTATTTACATCCGTGCACAGTAGCAGTATTTATAGTAATACATGAATAAATAAAAGACGTGACTAACATGTGATACAAAGATGAAAAAATGAATAAACGAATAAAAGAATTAAAAAGAATAAGCTTAATTCATGATAATTTATAAACAGTAAGCAAGGAAAATTTCCCTAGATTGGTAGAAAATAATATAAATGAACAAGTATGGATTAGAAATATATGCTTATATACAGAATCATTCGAAACTGAAACTTTAGTAGGGATGATGATTTGTGCTTACCCTGATGGAATGTGTTCTCGGCCCCGTGATGGAGAATCTGGGCACTACAAGTGTTGGGTATTCCAAGTCAGTGCGAAGGAGTGTGCAAGAAGTGGATTTCGTGTATATTCTGGCTTTGGGTATGGCTAGTTTATAATGGAGGCTGAGATTCATGGGCACGAGTTGACAGGGCCGTCTCTTTCAAACCTCCATCAAACAGCTATGATGGTGCAGGCCTCCCATCGAGGAAAAGTTAAAGCTCACCACGTACGATGGTATTCTCACGCGACCCTGATCTCTGCTCACGGGGACACAGTGGTGAGAGATTCGCCTCAATGGGAGGAGGGATAGAGAGGAGAGCTCGTGTAGACTGAGAGAGAGAGGTCATGGTACAAAGGAGGCATAGGCTTGTTGATGTGTGGGTGCAGGGAATCCCTCAGTGTAGAAGAAAGCAGATTGTGATGGGGGATGAGATGTTTTTGGGGAAGATAGGCTGCAAAAGGTGTTGAGAGAGAGGGAGGGAGAGAGAAGAAGGGTTGCAAATAGAAATTGATTTTTGAATTCGCGTCAGTGGAAAGTTCTTTCAAGGCTTTAGTGATTTGAAGCACGTGGCTTCTAAAAAGAGTGTTTATCAAGAGTTGCCTAACGTGTTTGGAAGGTAAGCTACTCTAAGCCGTACGAAGTCATCTCAGATGAGCTTAGGTACTTTGAGTACCCAAACTAGGCCTAAGCCTAAATTTAATGCATTTTTTTTATGGTTTCTAATTAGTTAATTATTATAACAAGAGTTCTGCTTTAAAGCGGTCGGACTGATTTTCTTTGTTTAACAGCCCTCCACACATATGCTGTCACTGCAGAAATTACATCAAACTTACAATACACTCATTCACATGGGAACAAAAGGAGATACGCCAATCCTCTATGCTTCCAATTTCTTAGCACCGCCGCATGGTAGAAATCCAGAGTTCCACCGCCACCAGTCCGACGACAATGGTTTTGGGCATGAAAAAAGAAAGGAAAAAACCACCACCCCAAATACAAAATGCCAATGCAAAATCCTGTGTTTCTCCAGTTTCTCAGTAACCAAATAGAATGATTATATCCAAACACCAAATAAAATACATATACTGCGGGAAAATCTTTGTCACAGAAGCTGAAACAGAAACCCTAATTTAAAATTTTTTTTCCTTAATATTTTCTTAAACAGTAATCAGAGACAAAAGGAAAAACGTAAAATAAAATTCAATTAAGATCAATTCCAAAATGGACATAAGAAGAAATATACAGCAGAGAGATTTTCACATGCTTTTCTAAAACTAAAAATTAAAATTAAAAAAATGTTCTTTGATCAAGAACTTTCTGGATTCCTTGAAAATCTGAAAGCTAAAGGAGCTGATTGGAAATAAATATTGGGAGAGAGGAAAAAGAAAGAGAGTCTCTCGCAGTTGGGTGCCGTGAGTCTGAGGAGCAGCACCGGGAGTCCAAGCTCTTCGAGGAGAGGTGCCATAAGCACCAAGACCTCATTTCTAAAATACTTCTCGACAAGGCCCCGTTTTAAGACGCCGCCGGTGTAATGAACTTTCATGTAAATGCAAGGCGAATGTAAATAGAAGAGATAGAAGAGAATGACATGATTCATTCACTGTAAATGGGTATTTTCGAGGAACACCCAACCTCCATGAACAACGTCCAGTCCTTACAAATTTCAGATGATTTCACATTCCACTACCTCCTGCCTTTTCTAGAATATTGTCAGAGAAAATAACTAACTCAGCCAATTACTAGCTTACAGCTGTAAAACTAAGAATTATAAAGCAAGTGCATAAACGTAAATAGACATATGGAAATAACAGCATTTCATTCTTCACAGATGCAGCGTTTTGTCTTCTTTCATGGGCCTGGCCCACACTAAGTAACTCTGGCCCGAACCCCTCTTCTTCTGGGCTTTAACTCCACGGCTTCATAACAACCCACCCCACTTAAAGGACTTGGCCCACCAGGTGGGGGTATTCCTCCTGAAGCCCTCTCAACCCTTCCCACGAGTTATCTTCTTCAGCTGTCCCGAGCCATTTCACCAACACTTCTGTGCAAGGCTGATTCCCATGGTGACTCACACAGCGATCCAGCACTGCTTCCGGTTCCGGCTTCACTTCCCCTTGGTCGTTGACAGGAGGCAGCGTTGGCAGTGGGTTGATCTGAGCACCTAGCTTGCGTTTGAGGCAGGACACGTGGAAGACCGGGTGGATCCTCGACTCTGGCGGCAGCTCCAGTCGGTAAGCCACTGTTCCCAGTCTTTGCGACACCCGAAAGGGTCCGTAAAACCTAGGAGACAGTTTGTGATTGTGCCTCACCGCCACTGATTTCTGGCGGTAGGGTTGCAATCTTAGGTAAACCCATTGTCCAACTTCGAACTCCCTCTCTGTTCTATGCAAGTCTGCATATTTCTTCATTCTTTGCTGAGCAAAGTTGAGATTTTCCTTGAGTATATGCTTGATCTATTCTCTAGACTTGAGTAGCTTGTCAAATGATTCATTAGCAGTGGTCCCTGAGTCATAGGATGTGAGCTTAGGGGGTTGATACCCGTATAGGGCCTCGAAAGGTGACATCTTTGCAGATGTGTGGTATGAAGTATTATACCACCACTCTGCAAGGGTCAACCACTGTACCCATTGTTTCGGTTTGGTTCCCACGTAACACCTAAGATACCTTTCCACTGCCTTGTTCAAGACCTCGGTTTGGCCATCACTTTGGGGATGGTAAGCCGAGCTGTAGTTTAGTGATGTTCCTTGTAATGCAAACAGGGTCTTCCAAAAATTACTTAAGAAGATGGGATCCCTGTCTGAGGTAATGGCTCTAGGAAAACCATGCAATTTAAATATCTCCTTAAAAAATACATGAGCTACCTCAGTGGCTGAATACGGATGTGAGAGGCTCATGAAATGGCCATACTTTGTGAGCCTGTCAATAACCACCAAGATGACACTGGCCCCCTTAGATGAAGGAAGACCCTCCACAAAGTCCATAGAAATTTCCTGCCAAGCTTGTTCAGGAATGGACAGTGGCTGTAAGAGGCTTGCAGGGTAGACATTCTCTGTTTTGTTGATTTGGCACACATCACAAAATTTGACCAAGTCCTTAATGTCCTTCTTCATGCCATGCCAAAAAAAATCTCTCTTGGCCCGTTGATAGGTCTTAAGAAACCCTGAGTGACCTGGAGCTGGACACTGTGTATAAACTGTAGAACCTTGGCTTTAAACTCAGAATTAGAGGCTATGACCACCCTCCCCTTCTTGAGCAGCAGCCCCTGCTGCACTGTGTACCCTTTAGGAACTGGTTGGTGGTCCTCAATTTTCTGGATTAATTCCAGCAAGTCAGGTGCAGAGTTATAGCTCTGTTTCAGTTCCCCAATCCATTCAGCCTTGGGAAATGAAATGACTGCTAATAACCCCTCTTCTTCCACAGCCCCCTCGAGCCTTCTAGATAAGGCATCTGCCACTTTGTTTTCCCGCCCTGCTTTGAACTCAATTGTAAAATTATAGCCCATTAGCTTGGTAACCCACTTTTGTTGGACTGAGGTTCCCACTTGCTGCTCTAACAGAAATTTTAAGGCTTGTTGGTCAGTTTTAACCACAAAAGTCTGGCCCAACAAATAGGGCCTCCACTTTTGCACTGCTGTGACCAGTGCCAATAACTCCTTTTCATAAGTAGAGAGTGCCAATGCCTTACCCTTCAAGGCCTTACTGAAAAAACATATTGGTTGCCCCCTTGCATGAGCACTGCCCCTATGCCACATCCACTAGCATCACATTCAATTGTGAATGCCTTGGTAAAGTCAGAAAGCCGAAGGACTGGTAGCTGTGAAACTGCGGTTTTAAGCTGTTGAAAAGCCATAGTAGCTTCAGGGGACCAAGAAAATGCATCTTTCTTGAGAAGAGCTGTGAGTGGTGCTGCTCTGAGGCCATAGTTCTTAATGAATTTTCTGTAATACCCCGTCAATCCTAAAAACCCTCGCAGTGCCTTTATATTAGTAGGTGTTGGCCATTCTAACATAGAAGACACTTTATGAGGATCTGCCTTAACCCCCTCCCACGACATCACATGCCCCAAATACTCCACAAAGGCATCCCAAAAGTACACTTAGACAACTTAGCAAAGAGTTGGTTGGTGGCTAAAACTCCCAACACTTGTTTAAGGTGGCTCAAGTGGTCCTCTAAACAGTGGCTATAAATCAATATATCATCGAAAAAAACCAGCACAAACCCTCTCAAAAAAGGTTTAAACAGCTCATTCATCAAGCCTTGGAACGTGGCTGGTGCGTTTGTGAGCCCAAATGGCATAACCAAAAATTCATAATGGCATTCGTGGATGCGAAAGGCCGTTTTGGGAATATCCTCAAGGGCCACCCGGATCTGGTGGTATCCGGATCGTAAATCCAATTTTGAAAATATAACCGAGCCATATAACTCATCCAAAAGTTCATCAATGACTGGGATAGGGAATTTATCTTTAATTGTCTCTTGGTTGAGAGCCTGATAGTCAATACATAGTCGCCAACTCCCATCGGCCTTGCGTGCCAAAAGAACGGGGGATGAAAAAGGGTTAGAACTGGGCCTAATCAACCCAGATTTTAACAAATCTGTCATAATTTTTTCTATTTCAATTTTTTGATAGAAAGGGTATCGATAGGGCCTGGTTGAAATGGGGGTTGTACCCTCCTTTAAAATGATTTTATGGTCCTGGGTACGCACTGGAGAAAGCCCAACAGGTTCCTCAAAAATCTCCCCAAACTGTCTTAACAGTGCATCAATCTCCACATTTACAGGCCTAGGAGTCTTGCTATGCAGTGGTGGTAAAAGTTCCATGGCTTTAAGTTGAATGAAAACCCCCTTAGAACCCCTACCAGAATTTAGTTTAACTTTGCTACCCTCATCAAAAGAGGAACTGCCCACTGGCAAACCCAACAATTTAATTGGCTTTCCCTTCCACTGAAAATGCATAATAAGCTGGGAAAAATTCCAATTAATGCAACCCAAGGTCTCTAACCACTGGATGCCTAACACAGCATCACAACCTCCAAAAGTTAACAAATAAAAAAGGGCCAAGAATTGATTACCTTGCAGTTTAAAAGAGGTGTTGGGGCAGAACCCTTCACTGGTAACAGAGTCACCATTGGCAACTTTAACACTCAGATGTCTGGTAGAATCCACTTCTAGTTTGGCCCTCCTAGCAATAGAGGGATCCAGGAAGTTATAGGTGCTTTCGGAATCATCTAGGATTACCACACGTTCTCCCCCAATAAATCCACATAAGCATATTGTGTTTGGAAATGGAGCTCCTGTGATGGCATTTAAGGAGATCTCCATTTGTTTCTCAGCCTTATCACCAAGTATAGCATCCTCGGTATCATGTGAGTAAAAAAAAACTTCCTCTCCTTTTTCCTCCACATTTTCCTCCCAACCATGAATCATATAGAGTTTAGGAGACTTACATACATGTGAGGGGTTCCATTTCTCGTCACAGTGATAGCAAAGGCCCTTGCGCCTCTTCTCATCAATCTGAGTAGATGAGACCTGTTTGATGGACTTCAGAAACCTCTGCCCTTGCGCCTGCTGGCCTTGATTTGGAGAAAAACTCAAGTGAGCACCAGGTGTGGAACCGGAGCTAGGAGAACCTGTTTTATCACCCCACCCTTTCACAGATCTCTTAGAGCTAGTCAAATATTCCTCCTGAATTTTTGCTAGTCCAAAGGCAGCAGTAAGGTTTAATGGGTTGAACATCCGCACGGGAAAACGGATCTCATCTTTCAGCCCACTAAGGCAGCAGCTGAGTTTGTGAGCTTCTGAAAGGTTTCTGAGTCTATTAGAAAGCGCCTCAAGNATCTTTCAGCCCACTAAGGCAGCAGCTGAGTTTGTGAGCTTCTGAAAGGTTTCTGAGTCTATTAGAAAGCGCCTCAAGGTGGACCTTGTATTGAGATACAGTAGTGACCTGCTTGAGCCTAGTAAGTGCCTCCATCGGATCATCATAAGCTGATGGTCCAAAGCGTAACAACAAGGTTCGGGTGAAAGTCTCCCAACTATTAAATTGGCATGTTTCTGCTGCATCTTGATACCAGATTAAGGCATCACCTTCCGTGTGGTATGAGGCCATTAGTAATTTCTGGGCAGGTGGGATTTGATAGTAGTCAAAATAGTGGTTGGCTTTAAATACCCAAGCTGCTGGGTTCTTACCATCACAGTAAGGAAAATCCAGTTTAATACCTCTAGTAAACTCTCTGCGCATTTCACTGTTTTCTCTGTCATGATGCAGGTTATGGTCACAGTGAGCCACCTGTGCAGCAGAATTTGTTACTAGTGTTCGGACCATCTCAGTCAACTGAGTCAGATCTTCATGTATGGCATGAATCCTCTCATCTTGAGCATCCTGGCGCATGGAGACTTCCTGGTGCTTGGAACGCGTATTGTCAGCCATTAAGGATAGTGTTGATTTTCTTGTTTTGTGTGTGGTTTGAGCTGGAAATGGAAGGAGATATGGGATTTTCTGGCTAGTGTTTGGCTAGTGTTTGGTTGGTGGAAATTTTCAGGAAACAGGATCGGTGACTTGATACCACTTGTAATGAACTTTCATGTAAATGCAAGGCAAATGTAGATAGAAGAGATAGAAGAGAATGACATGATTCATTCACTGTAAATGGGTATTTTCGAGGAACACCCAACCTCCATGAACAACGTCCAGTCCTCAGATGATTTCAAATTCCACTACCTCCTGCCTTTTCTAGAATATTGTCAGAGAAAATAACTAACTCAGCCAATTACTGGCTTACAGCTGTAAAACTAAGAATTATAAAGCAAGTGCATAAACGTAAATAGACATATGAAAATAACAACATTTCCTTCTTCACGGATGCAGCGTTCTGTCTTCTTTCCTAGGCCTGGCCCACGCTAAGTAACTCTGGCCCGAACCCCTCTTCTTCTGGGCTTTAACTCCACGGCTTCATAACAGCCAACGAGGGTGGGCGAGGGGCTCTAAGGCCCCGTTTGTTTACATAAAACCACTATCTCATTTCATCTCAATCATTACAATTTTTTCAAATTTCCATATAAAAATATAATAAACAATTCAACTTTTTCAAATTCTAACATAAAAATAATACTAAAAAATATATTTTATTAATATTTTATTCAACTATTATTCAAAACATCTCATCTTATCTCATTTCATCTGTGTATCCAAGCGGGGCCTAAATCTCTGCGTTCGCCATCGTCTACAAGGGGCTCTAGATCTCTACGTTTGCCGTCGTCTGTGAGGAGTTGGGATGGGCTGGGAGGGACTGAGATGGGCTACGGGTGTGAGAGGGGGAGCTAGGGGGAAGTTGAGATCTGAGTGTGAGAGTGGTTTCCTAGGGTGCGGTCACATTATAGTTCAAATGGAAAGATTACGTGACACTAATATATTGAAAGGCTGTTTTTTAAGTGAAGGATGGTCGGACCCGCTATATGACTTTCGTTATAATATCATCCCTCCACGTGTCCCATCATCTCATCCCTCCAAGAATCTGGGAGAGCCCTAGAAAGTAGAAATACATATGATATGCTCGGAAGACTAAAGCTTGAAGAAAGAAACGCAAGATGCAGAGGATCGCTTCGAAGGGGCTCGGTCTAGGGCTGCTGGCCTCACGGAACGCGGCGTCAAGGCCGGCCCAGGTGCTGCCGCGTCTCTATCACGAGAGGGTAATCGAGCACTACGACAAACCCCGCAACGTCGGGTCATTCGACAAGAACGATCCCTCCGTCGGCACCGGCCTGGTCGGTGCACCGGCCTGTGGCGACGTTATGAAGCTCCAGATCAAGGTCGACGAGGAGACCGGCAAGATTGTCGATGCTCGCTTCAAGACCTTCGGTTGTGGCTCCGCCATTGCTTCCTCCTCTGTAGGTAGGTGTGTCTTCTGTTTTTATCATTTTTTTTTTGAAGTAACTTCTTTTTTTATCATTTTATTTGGCTGCTGTGGAAATAAGAAGTCAATGTGGATTGCCTGGCTTCTAAGGTATTTAGGATTTATGTTTTTCTTTTGGAAGACTTTTTTGTGCGTATGATTCGTTTGATTGAATAGCAATTACACTAAAATTATTTGAGGTCTTGTTTGACCGGAGAATGAGGTAGAGAAAAGAAACTGAGGTTTTTTTTGGGAGAGTGGGGGCGGGCGCGACTTTATTGTTTGTGTGGCGGTTGAGATATTTAAGAAAAGGATTGGGTTTGAAATTTGCTCTATTAATAGATCAGGAATGAGGAGACATGAATGAAAGACTTGATGTTTTGTGTTGTTTTGTACGTGACGATAGGACTTTACTTTGTTAATGAAAATTCCCAAGTAGTTGAAGGACCTCAACATGTAAAATTTGTGTTTTTGTATTTCCTTAATCCTTTACCATATCTTGGCATCAGGACCTCAACGTGCTTGTGTAATCCTCTAATGATTCTTTTGGTGTTATTCGTGAGTCAATCCAATCAGTTTGAATCAAATTCCAGGGATATTTTCTTCAACATTATGAGTTTTGAAGTGATTGATTCTCATGTTACTGCTTTTAGGGTACTATGTTTGTGGAGAAAATATCTTTGGTTGTGTGAATGATATGCTGCCACAATTGCACAAAATCGTATGCTCTTAGGTTGTGCTCTTCTCAGAATATTTTTTTCCTGATTTAGACTATTATCTAAAACCAGATTGTAGTCTAATATTATAGTTTATTTGGACATGCGTCTTAGGTATTGCTTGAACAGAAAGTTAGTTTGTTAAAAGAACGTATCTAATTAGGATGCCCAATAGTAGGTTTTTCATGTTTTTAAATTAGCTTAACTTCTGGGGGAAACATTAGCTTCTTTGCTCAACAGCTACAATTTTTTTTTTTTTTTTTGATAATTAATAAGAGAATTTTATTTCAAGTAAATAGGCATAGCCCAAGTACACAGGATGTATACAAATGAGTAAACCTAAATACAAAATAGAACACAACACAACTAAAACAACACATTACAAATATTCCCATTACAAAATAGATTCTTCACCCAAAAACTTAAAATACTAAAGAAAAAAATCCCTAAGTTCCCCCATAGAACGTTCACTGTCTTCAAAGCACCTCCTGTTCCTCTCCAACCAAAGGCACCAAATCAAGCACAAAGGGATCATCCTCCACACTACTGCACTGTTTCTACTCCTCCCAAGACCTTGCCAGCAAGTAAAGAAGTCTACCACATGCATAGGACCCAAGCAATACCCACCCTAGCAAAAATCTCATTCCACAGCATCATCGCCACCTCACCATGAAGGAAAAGATGGTCAACAAATTCTCCATCTTTCTTACACATATAACACCAATAAACCGCCAATAAACCTCCCTTCCTTAAATTATCCGTGGTTAATATTTTCCCAAGAGACACTAGCCAACAGAACAATGCAACCTTACTAGGCACCTTAGCCCTCCAAATACATTTCCAAGGATAATCTTGAACGACATGACTGGTTAACACCTTGTAAAAAAAACTCACAGAGAATCTGGAATTTTTTGCAGGCACCCACATCAGGCAATCCTCCCTGTTCTGATCAAACTTCATATCATATAAGCTTCCAAAGAAATCAGAAATTTCACTTACTTCCCAATCCTGCTCATCTCTAGTGAATTCCACAGTCCAATGAATCTTATTGTTAGAAAAATGATAAGAATCAGCCACTACAGCCCCTTTATCTCTAGCAATCCTAAAAAGATTAGGATACACATATTTAAGAGCTAAATCCCCACACCAAGTATCATGCCAAAAATAAATCTGTCCCATCCCCCACTTTAAATTTAATATTTTTGACAAAATCCCATCCCATCCGAATGGTTTTCCACAAACCCAACCCCATACATCCTTCTTACTTCATACGTACACCAACTCCCCCACACCCTCCCATATTTAACATCCACGATATGTCTCCATAAAGCATTCCTCTCATTAATATACCTCCAAAGCCATTTCCCAAGAAGAGCTTTGTTGAAAAGCTTTAAATTCCGCACTCCCAAACCTCCACTAGAAACCGGAAGACAAACCTTATTCCAACTCACCAAATGAAACTTTCTTTCCTCCCCATTACCATCCCCAAGAAATTCCGGAAAATCCTCTCTAATCTTTTAGCCACCCCCAAAGGCAAAGAAAAAAGAGAGAGGAAATATCTAGGAAGATTAGACATCGTACTCTTAATAAATATAACTCTTCCCCCTTTTGACAAATATAGCTTTTTCCAACCAGCTAACCTCCTCCTGATCTTCTCAATCACCCCATCGCAAATAGAAACAGATTTGTGAGGAGCACCCAAAGGTAGTCCAAGATATCTCATAGGTAGCGAAGCTACTTTACACCCCAGAATATTGGCCAGATCTAAAATATTCCTGACCGCACCCACTAGAACAATTTCAGACTTAGATAAATTAATTCTAAGTCCAAAAACAGCTTCAAGGCATAACAATAAGGCTCTCAAAGCACGGAGATGATCCTGATTAGAATCACAAAGAATTAAAGTGTCATCTGCAAAAAGTAAATGAGAAACAGTAATGCTGCCCTGAGACTCTTCACCCACCATAAATCCCAACAAAAAACTCCCTTCCACAGCCGCTTCAATCATACAACTCAAAGCATCCATAACTAATACAAAAAGGAAAGGAGATAAAGGATCTCCTTGCCTCAATCCACGGGAGCTGTTGAAAAAACCAACCGGAGTGCCATTCACCAATATAGAAAATCTGGCCATCGAAATACAATAGTTAGTCCACGAACACCACTTCTCACCAAAACCAAATCTCCCAATTAAGTAGAGGGGAAATTTCCAATTGACATTATCAAAAGCCTTTCCATGTCCAATTTAACTAAAATTCCAGATTTAACCATTCTTATTCTACTATCCGAGCATTCATTTGCTATTGAAACCGAGTCAAGAATTTGTCTTCCCCTCACAAATGCATTTTGAGACTTCGTTATAATCTTGTCCATAACCACACTTATACGATTAGCTAACACCTTGGAAATGATCTTATACACCCCATTTACCGAACTAATAGGACGAAAATCCCTCATTTCCACAGCACCCGCCTTTTTGAGAATAAGAGCAATGAATGATGTATTAATACTCTTCTCAAATTTCAGGAACGAATGGAATTCACCAAATACTTTCATAGTATCATCCTTCACAATAGCCCAACACGCTAGAAAAAACGCCATGGAAAAACTGTCCGGGCCCGGTGCTTTTTCCTTTGACATTCCTCTAACCACATCTAGTACTTCCTCTTTCTCAAAAATTCTCTCCAACCAATCTACACCTAATTGATCAATGGACTCAAAAACCAGCCCATCTAACTTTGGTCTCCATGAATATTCTTCCCAAAAAAGCTTCTCATAATAATTCACAATACAATCTTCAATCTCCCCATTATTGGTAAGAACATTATCACCTTCATGAAGAACCTCAATAGCATTGTATCTACGGTGGGAATTTGCCATTTTGTGAAAGAACTTTGTACATTTATCACCTTCCTTCAGCCAAAGGATTCGGGATTTTTGCCTTCATGAAATTTCCTCCATAAGAGTAAGCTTTTCAATTTCTGCGATCACCCCTTTTTTTATCTCCTTTTCCTCATTGGAAATTTCTCCCACCATCTCCTTATCCTCCAGAATTGGCAACTGTTCCATAAGCAGTTTTCTTTTATTTTCAACATTGCCAAAAAACCTCCGCATTCCATCTCTTCAAATCCTGTTTTAGTGCCCTAATATTAGCAGCCAAAACAAAACTAGGAGTACCAGTAAAATGATATGAAACCCACCACCTCCTAACTCTTTCAACAAAACCCTTATCCTCCAACCACATATTTTCAAATTTAAAGTATCTCATCCCACTAACAATGGCCCCACAATCCAACATGATAGGATAGTGGTCAGACACAATTCTCTGCAACCTTTTCTGACTCAACTCCGGAAATGCGGCTTCCCAAGAAGCTGAAACCAAAAATCTGTCCAACCGAGACCATGCTCTCCCATTTGACCATGTAATATCCCCTCCCGCCATGGGTAAATCAACCAGCTGTAGCTCGGAAATGAGATCTGAAAACACAGACATAGCATTAGTAATCTTTTTTTTCTTGATAAGTAAAAATATTATATATATCAATAGGAGAACATAACATTAGTAATCTGAGAATCCCCTTGTCGCTCACAAGGAAACCATGTACTAAAGATCTCCCACATAATGATCTACTAATTCCACAGCCCTCCTATCCCACATAACAATAATACCTCCCGAAGCTCCATTAGAAACTAACTCAACCCAACCCACACAATGACAACTCCATAGACTATTAACCACCGATATTGACTATCTTCAATTTAGTTTCTTGAAAATAGATAACTTCAGCCTTCTACTGATGAACCATATTTTTGACCCGTAGATGTTTCCTATGGTCATTTAGCCCCCGAACATTCCAAGAAATGATCTTGGGCTTCATGGGAAACCGTTGACAGCCCTCTCCTTGCCTTTGTCTCAAAAGGCACTCCCTTCCCTAGTATTATAATTTAATAGTACACTCCAATCTTTTCAACTCTCTCCTTTTTAGAAGTGGATCTGGCCAAGGCAGGTTGACCAACTTCAATGGCAATAAGGAGAGCTCTAAGCTGTTCCTCAAATCCGTCACAAGAGATCCCCACACAATTCCTAATTTCTTCCACCTTCCTCAACACCCAATCAAATGATTTGTTTGGCCATTCTATACCTGGATTAATGGAGCACAAAGGAACATGATCGAGGTCTTCATCTAATTCAAACAACTCTCTAGATTCACCAGATTCAAAACCTTCACCACCACCTATCACCATTTGCAAATCAGTTAGATTAAACTGAGTACATGGAACCTCAGAGATAGACTTCTCAACCCCCCCTAAACCCCTCACAACAGTCATCTTCTTCCTCTTCTACATCTCCTAACACGGGACCTGTTGAAGACACCTCGTTCCCAACCTCTATCGCACCACTAGAAGCACCACTAGAAGAGCCTTCAACCTCCATCACACCCTTCTGTGACACAGACTCATCCAACAGAGCCATTGAATGCTTGAACAATACAGCATTGCAAATATGCCTCTTTGGAGAATGAGATTCTATTTGGAGAGTCGCCTGAGGCACGCACACCGTCGGGTTACTGCCGGTAGGGTCTCCTTCTACTGTCAACCTCTTCTATGAAGACAGAAGCTGAATCGGATCCACCACATGATTGGGCTGATCCCTCACCAGATTAGGTAACCCATTTGCTATATTCATTGTAGCCGATCTCGCCGCGGGTATAGCCCTAGAAAATTCGCCCACCGCCGACGACCCACTCTGTGAAGACGGACCAACCCTCGGAGCCGCCATTGACTTGGGCTGAGGCAACTCACTTCTCAGCCACGTTGATCCCTAAGTGGGCCTCAGTCCACCACTAGGTTGAGGTTTCCGTAAAACAGGTCTCTTGAGTGGGCCTCTGTCCAACCCAGCCCCCTTATTAACTTTAGAAGCCTTAGGCCCATTCAACCCCCCCCCCCCCCCTCAACCTCTTCTGCAGCCTCTTTATTACCTTTCGGGATGTGACGCAAGCCCATAATTAGACCCAATCCATCATCTACTATCTTCAATGTAGAATCCAACTTGTCCTTCCATCCAAGAAGCTCTGCCTGAACGTGCCAAAATGACCCTTCGACTTCTCCGAGTTTCTGCAACATCCCGGGATGCCAACCGTCAACCCCATCATCAAGAAAATTCCGCCAGAACACCGCCTTCGATTCATCCTTCATGTTCCTTACAGTCGACACTGCCACATCCTTCCTAAAGTTAACTTTTCCATGTAAATTGCTGGGGCCAGGATTATCTTTTACAGGTTCCATCAAAGTTGACAAGTAAGGGGCTTCATGGGAAGAGGGCACCCCTCTGCGAGAAGTGACCAGACTCACTTCTTTCCTTTAGATACCCTATTAGCAGCACTTTTGTTAAAGACACCTCTGTTTTTAGAAACAAAAACATAGGAACTTGAACCGACCATCTCTCTCGTCTTCCTCACAAAATCATCCCACCCACTTCCATTCCTTCCTTCAGGAGTTGCAATGATTCCCTTTCCCTTACTCGTGCCCAACTCAACCAATTTCACAAACCTACCATACAAATTTTGACAAACTTGGACCTATTTCCCTCCCTTCTAGTCTGATAAGGTACCCTGTTACCGGAGGACTTCGAGCATTCCTCAACCACCTTAGCCATCCAAACCACCACACCTCCGTTGAGGTATAGGGCATTCGTAAACTTTCTACGCTTCTCTACAATACAAAAAAGGTTCCCTCCTTTTCTTCTGAACACGAACTGCTTAGCTTCAATCCAAAAACTACACTCCATCATCACCTATCACCGAGAAAGCTAGAAGAAGGAAAAAGAAAAGAAGAAAGGAATCCAAGACAAGGAACCAAGACAGAACACTAAAAGGAATCCAGAATTAAGAATTATTCCTGACAAGAAGCGCCGGGAATAGAAGATAAAAAGTCACGAGAGAGAGCGAGAAAGAGTCGTTTCCTTGTTACTACAATTAACCTTCTATCTGCATCCTTTTAACGCCCTCCTAAGTCATCAATGGCCAATAGAATGCCAAAGCTTCACCATCCTGTATCTCATATGAGTGCAAGTAATGAGACTACCCCTTAGATTATTCCATGTGGTTACTTTTCTGGCTCCTTATAAAAAGTTTTAGGATATAGCGGTGATATAGAGAATCCAGATCTGTGCCCTTGAGTTAGAAATTACCATGAATTATGTGCTGCTTTATCTTATTTATCAAGTTGTTATTTGTTCTCTGCTTCAGCTTATTGTCCTTTACTCGAAGGATTGTTCTAATTGCTCTGCTCTCTCTCATTTACCAGCTTCTGAATGGGTGAAGGGAAAGCAATTGGAGGAAGTTGTGACTATCAAAAACACGTGAGTTCTACCCTTTGTCTCTAAATCTATTTCGAGTTTTTTTTTTTTCCTTACTATATATGTCTGCCTCTGTAGTTATAAATGTATGATTGTGCATCTTTCTGCTTTGTATTTGCAATTACTTTGTCGTTAGTTGTTATGAGGGGTTGTCTTTTACTTCTTTTTTATTTTTGTCTCTTAACCTGTTACTTGCTGTCGTGAAGAAAATAAGTGACCTTTTACTTGCTGTCATAAACAGGAGATTGAGATGAATCTAGATACCATGTGTGATGTAGGAAACAATCTTAAATTTTATAATTTGTGTAGAAAGAATTAAAATGAGATTGTGGAAGTAATGAAGCACAAAAGAAAGATTTTTGTTCAATAAGGATTTTATGGGTAGTTACGTACTTATTTATACAAAAAAAAAAAAAAAAAA
>QEOT01121900.1:0-18947 GCA_003123785.1 Pterocarya stenoptera | reverse complement strand
CACTGCCGGAGACTCATCATCATCATCGGAGGATTTCTTTGTCTCTGTATCACCCGTGGAAATTCGGGCGGCCAGCTGAAACCTCCGGGTGAATAATGAGAGGGATTTGGAATTGGAAGCAATTGGTGAACTATGGAACGATTCCTCGAAAGATTTGAGGGTAAAGGCAGGCCGTCTGAGTATGTGGGTCGACCGCTTATTGCCAAAGGGGCGATGAGGTAAGGGAGAGAAGGGGTTTGAGAAGAGAAGAGTAGTAGCCATTGCTACAGAGTGGTGGATGTGAAAGTGGAAAGTAGATAGGAGAAAACACCCAAAGAAAAGAGCATCTGGAGGGTGTTGTGCTCTCGGTTGTGGATTTTGGATTTTCTGTGCTTTTTAATATTGTTTTCGGTGGAGTAGCCGAGAGAAGGAAGTGCTTAGGATTTAGGACCTCGGCAGTCGGCACCCCATCAATATCCAACGCATTTTGTCCGAATCTTAGGACCTAAAAACAGTATTTAAATAGTTTTAAAAGTTTTGTGAGGAAAAAATTAGATTATTAGAGTGTTAAAAGTATTTTTTAATTTCAAATAACTTAAAAAAATATCTTATTTTTTAAGAAAAATATTATTTATGAAAAGTATTTTCTTCAAACATGCTTTTTTGAATAATTTGAGATTTGTTCAAATTTAAAAAAAAATTAATAGATAAAAATTTTTATACAACTTTCAGATAATTACAACTTTCGATCTTTTGAAAATATAGTCATAATTTTTTTAAGATTAAATAATCGTCATTTATACTTTAGAAAGCATTTTTGTTTAAATTTTTTTACAAACAAATGTAATATTAAATATATGGTTATCAAATAGTAAATAACTTATTACTTAAGCTATAAGTTATAAGTCTTAAAATTATAAGTTATATTTTTCACTGCAATCATAAACATGCACTTAGTTAGATATAGTCATATCACTTAAATTAAATAGTAAGCTTTAATTTGTAAGATTTAAATATTAAAATTTATCTTCAAAATCAACTTATGCCACATAAGTATTGTGTGGTGTAAATACATTACAATAACATTACTATGACTTATATACTTTAAGACTATACAAATTATTTCTTTTCAGAGTGCGATGGATGTTATAATATCTTATAATATTTAATTTATTTGGTAGAGTTGGTAAAATTTAATTTATGAAAGTATGAAGACAACCTCCACTAGTGCTTTGGTGCTTGTTGTCCAACTTTGTACACAGTGTCAAATGTTGGTGTCTAATTATAAATCATGAATTGGCCAAAAGCATAAAAGAATCTGCCATACAATCTCAACTTACCATAATGGATTATGACAGGGATGAGCTATATGAGATATCGCAAATGTTCAAATTTTTTGTTCCTGATCTGGGATTGAAAGACCTCATTTCAGTTATTACAAAAAGAAAATTACAATTGAGTCATTTTGTAAGGGTTTGTAATTATTCAACTCTTGCTTCATTTATTAAATCATTAAATCATCTCACATTCTTTATATTTTCAGAGCGCATACCTCATTCATTGGTCCTTTAGTAATTGGGAATAACCAACTTTACAAAAGAGATTTGTTCCACTATATTCCACTCTCTCCCTTGATTGGATACATACCATTCATTTGAACCTAGATAGATTATGTTAATATAGTTGTCCCTATGGAAATGACTGGGCACTCCCACTACATTTTAAAATCTATTTTTATACTTAGAAGTACTATTTGGTGAGTATCAAGTTTTTGGCGCCGTTGTCGGAGACAACTGGTGAAGCATAATCTTTTTCTTGTAGAATTTTTTTTTTTTTTTTAGAATCTGTGAACCTCTTCACAGATGAGGTAACAAATCCTTCTTTTTGTTGATTAATTGTTGGAGTGCATGTTACTGTTATCTTCATACTGGTATGTTTGTTCTTTGAGCATGAATATCTACTTGGGCTAGAGATCAATCATCAAGATTAGTCAGGACTGATTCCCTTTTAAAACCCTCACTGTATTATCATCCCCTTTTATCTCAAGACTCAAAAGTTGAAGGATCCTTAATTATTTCAAGGTTATGCTGTGCCGTGAGTCTACAACAGTTCAAGAGCAAGAGATCCTTCACAACCAATAGTAGGTAAAGCAAGAGAATACAACAACAAGTATAGACTAAGTATAACAGCAACAATCAATCAACAATGGGGAAAGAAAACCCTTTCCTCTGTAACCCTAGACAAAGAAGTTAGCCCCAAATCATTATGGGATAGATAATTCGGAAACCCTAACTCAAAACAAGAAAACAAACAGAAAATGTTCTCCAAATAAAAAACAAACTAAAAGAAATGGTTCCGAGTGAGTCGTCCCCCCTCTCGCGTGCCTCCACTCCCTTTTAACCTCCTCCTTCCCCATTGTCTTCTTTCCTCTCTCTTTTAACCATTTCTTTTTTTCGTTTCACAACTTTGCCCTTCTGAAGAGATCCTTCTCGAAGCCTTTGTGTTGTTGAAGAGAAACCGAGGTAAAGTCTGGACTAAGGAGTCGAGCATGGGGCTGGGCCTTTTTGCTTAATGCTTTTGGGCTTTCTTACGGGCTTGGGCTTTATCACCTATAGATAAAACATTTAATCTCATTAACTAAGTAAATCATCACTTTATTCCTTAAAATTGAGAGTTCCAAAGGACAAAACTTAAATCTTAAAATCTCTTTTTCAATCTTATTTTTGAAACTGTTCAGTCTTAATTTAGATTATGTTTGGAAAACAAGTTTTACTTAAAATTTTCATCTTTATCTCATCTCATCTTTACACTTTTTCAAATCCCCATACAAAATATAATAAATAATTCAACTTTTTCAAATCTCAATATAACTTTTTCAAATTCTAATTCAATTTTTTCAAATCTTAAAACTAAAAAATAATATTTTAAACTTTAAAACAAAACACAAAATTCTCATCTCATCCTCTAAACATAATCTTACTCTATTTTAAGTGGACATTTTAGCTAAAATATCTCAAAAATCACCCATTTATACTACGTCTGTGTTCAAGCTACCCAAGAGGTTATGCCAAGAGATAAATATGTTTTTTTCAAAATTCTGGTGGGAAAAACAATAGGAAGGAAAAGTATTCACTGGAAAAAATGGAGAAAATGGGATTGCAAGAAGGGAATGGTGGTTTAGATTTTAGGGCACTGGAGAGTTTTAACTTGGCTTTTGTAGCAAAGCAATGATGGAGATTGCTTAAGAGCCCTGATTCTTTGGCAGCTATGTTCTTTAAAGAAAAGTACTATAGGCATGCTAGTTTTATGGATGCAAAGCTAAGTTCACTACCTTTTTTAACGTGGAGAAGCATTTGGTCTGCCAGGGACCTTGTAAAAGAAGGGATAAGGTGGAGAGTAAAAGATGGCAGTAAGATAAACATCTGGGGTTCAAAATGGTTATCTACACCATCATCCTTTTCCATACAATCTCTAGTTTCAATTCTACAAGAAGATGCTAAAGTTGAAGAATTAATTGTCAAGTATAAGGGGGAGTGGAATGAAGGAAGGATTTGAGCAATCTTCTCAAAAGAAGAGGTGGAACAAATTCTGAGCATACCCCTGAGTAAAGGCAAGGCTCAAGACAAGTTGATATGGGGCCCTTCAAAGAATGGAGTTTTTTCAGTGAGTAGTGCTTATTTTTTGCAACTGGAAAGAATTAAGAACAACATAGGAAATAGTTCAGCAGGGGCTAAGATGGATGAAAGGTGGAGAAACATTTGGAACCTTCAAGTACCAAGTGTGACAAAGTTGTTCCTGTGGAAAACTGGGAATAATTTGTTGCCTACAAAGGAGAATTTGTTTAAAAGGAAGGTAGTTGAGGATAAAAGTTGTCCAGTTTGTATTGTTGAAGTAGAAACAATTATGCATGTATTATGGGAATGTCCAACAACTAATGACATATGGGTAGAAGTTGGAGTTTGTGTTCGGAAATGGGGAAGATCAAAAGATGAGTTTTTTTTTGGGTAAGTTAATGGAAAGGTTGAGCAAGAATAAGCTGGAAGAAATGGCAGTACTGCTTAGGAGAGTATAGTTGCGCATAAATGAATATGTGTTTGAGAAGAAGCTAAGTTATCCTAAGCTTCTATTGAAGACAGCAAGTGAAGCCTTGCTTGATTACAAAGCAGATTAGACTTTTGAAAAAGAGGTAGAGAAAGGGCAAGTTAGTACTAAAAAGGGATTAATGAAGTGAGAAAAACCAGAATGTGGAAATGTGAAGGTGAATTGGGATGCTTCACTAAACATGAAAGAGAGAAGAATGGGGTCTAGGTTCATAATTAGATATGAAGAGGGAGAGGCTTTGGTTGTTGTTTGTGATCAAAAGGCTAATGTGGATAGTCCAGTGGAGGTAGAGTGCTATGCTTTGAGGATGGCTTTGGAGCTATGCAGTGAACTCAATATTCACAAGGATGTTTTTGAAAGAGATGCAAGGAATGTTATAGAGGCTAATGTTTTGAATATTGTACCGGTGACCGTTTCGGTCAAGGCATTAAAACGAGATATTTCGATACCGGTACCGTTTCGGAATAGTTTATATATGAATAAATTATAAATCAGTATATATAAAATAGTCTGGTCTGAATTAAAAGGTTAAAAAATGAGCTTACAATTTGAAGAAATAAAAAAAAAGAGTAAAGGCCAAAATATAGGCCGGTACGGGCCGAAACGGCCAAAATTCTGATTGGTACAAAATAATATCCTTCTCTGTACCGGCTACACCACATAAACGAAACATTTCGGCCATACCGACCGATATGATATGAAATTCAAAACATTGATAGCGGCAATGCAGAGTACTGAAGAGGAGATGTCAGTTTTTGGCTCTTTATTTGATGATGTAAAGTTCTTCTTTAGTAGAATATCTTATTGGAAAATTTAGTTTGTTTATAAAGAAAAAAATATAGTGTCACACACTTTAGCTAGGAAAAAACAGTTTGGATAGAGAGAACAGTTTGGATAGAGGATGTACCAGACTTTGTTGCAAGGAGTCTGGATAGTGATAGAGGATGTAATGCTTGACATTTAGAAATAAAATACTGAGGTATTGTTAAAAAAAAAAATATGCTAACAACATGACATAATATTCTTTGGTGGAAAGTTGCAATAGTAGTAAATTTATAAGATTTTAAAATATGCTAACAACATGACATAATATTATTGAATTATTCAATAGTAGTAAATTTATCCAAAATACCTTTATTGAATTATAAAATCTTAAAAAATTTATAAATAATTAAAATATCTAACTAGTTGATATTTATCCAAAATAACAATATATTAGCCTACATATATTATTAATATATACACTTAATATGATAACATATATCTATTTCCTATATAGTTTCCACATACTAGTATATAACATTATTAAATTTTATCGACTAATTATTATACAAATTATAAAATATACCTATAAAGTATATTCATTATATAGACATAAGTAATTAGATTACATATTATATATTTAATTATAAAAGTGGTATGCTTATATTATTAACTAATACATATATATGTATATATACATAGATGTATGTATATATTTATCAATATATGAATGAGTTTTAATCGAGTCGAGCTAACGAGTCGATTCGAGCATAAACGAGCGAGCCTTAACGAGCCTTAACCGAGTCGAGTCGAGTTTTGTCGGGTATGTGTCATTTACTAATCGAGCGGGTATCTGCTTTCACGAACGAGCTTTTTTTTTCACGAGTCAAATTCGATTCGAGTTTAACCGAACGAGTACCGAGTGGGCTATCGAGTAGACTAGTTTATTTACAATCCTATTCAAATATATGTAATGGATGTTAATTACAAAATATATATATAAAAATTTGATTTAAAAAAAATAAATGTAAAAGTTTTACAAAATAGATATACAAAAGAAATGATTTACATTTGCATTAACCAATACTAATGATCTGACGTAAATCAAATTACTTGCATAGGAGTAAAAAAAATAAAAGAGTAATTGATCAAAATATAATTCACGTATATATATAAGCCGAAGAAAGAGAACCCAGAACGACAGTGCCTCGTAAAATTGGCCATCGAAATCTCAACAACGTTGTTAATGGCTTTCAGCGCGTGTACGATGGGAAATCGCATCGCGTCCCTGACAGCAACACCTGCCGTGCTTATATCTGCTTATCAACTTTGCCGATCTCATGCACACGGACTACTCGTCGATGTATTCTATATACCACGAGAAAGATCGTACACAGCACACAACAGTGACTATAATACCAGAGAGCTGCGAGCATGGATTCTAGGTTTTGGGCCTGCTTGATCTGCATGCTGGTGCCCTTTCTGTGCAATGCTACACTGGTCTCTGCCGGAGAGCACGTCCTCACGTTGGGTCACTCAAACTTCACTGAAACTGTCTCCAAACATAATTTCATTGTCGTTGAGTTCTATGCTCCATGGTGTGCCCGTAAATCTGCTTACTGTTTTTCGCTTTCTTCTTTCCTAATCAAAGTTTTGAATACTGGGTTTCCTCTTGTGTGGGAACTGAGAAATTAAAACGGGCCATTCAAACCAGCCAAGTACTGGAGTTACCGACTCGGTCCTTTTATTACAGTAGTAAAAAGAGATTTTATAAAATAAATTTGCAAATTTCTTTGATAGATGAAATGAACGAGAAAATAATTTTATAATCTCACTTACCATGCCAAATCAGGTTAATTTATAAGTTTATTTCTATCAAATCTATAGTGCTTAAAGTATTTTTCTTTTAGCAAACATAATCAACATGTTGGGAATTTTATCTCAAAATTCAACAGCGAAGAAGGAATGCATATTTGCTTAGTGAAATTTTAGGTTTTTTGGTATGTCTGCATGATATTTTCAGTTAAATTTTATAGGTTTTTATGCATGTTGCTATAATTTTGTTCCTTTACCCAGAAGAGGATGGCTTGGTTTTTGGGAAGCTCTGTTTTTAGCCCGACCATGACAGATTGCCTAAGTTGATTCATTATGTTGTAGTAAGGCTTAGAAATATTCAATCAAAGCGAAATCTGAGTTTTAAAGTAGAGTTTAGCGCCTCCGATGTTGATATTGGCAACCATAGTAATGCCCATTCACTTGTCCCACGGCTAGTGAGTAAGTAGTCCTCTATTTATATAAAAGTCCTGTTTCAAGCAGCCCACAGCCAGTGATATACTGAGGTACTTCTATAGGATTGGTGAATGGTTGTTTAGGCTGATTCCCTCAACAAATAGGGTTAAGCTCCTGGCCAATCTGGGCATTCTTAGCGATTAAAGTTGATGTGACCTTGTTTTTTGCCCTTGTAAAGCTTTCCAGTTCAAGTTATATTGATGAATTATCATTTATAATCCCACTGTTTTTCAAATAAATAATTATTCAACCGATTTTGCTTGATGAGATGCCCATTAAAAACTTCCTCGAACATGGTTAAAACCATGCTTTAGTTTGAGTTTGTGTATTGGCTTACTACTTTGTTTACTAGGAGTTGTCAACTTGTTTACACTATGCACTCTTTGCTTCCCCAAAAGTTTAAATTTTCATTTTCCTGTGTGTTTGGCTGGTTCATTCTTCAGTCTATTACTGCTTTTCCTTTCCCTGTGACAGGTGTGGCCCTTGTATGAAGCTTTCCCCTGAGGTAATTTAATTTGTCTTCTCATTTGGTTGAATGGGGAGTTGTCTAAGGTCTTCCATCATGCATGTGTAGTGCATTCTTAATCGAATGACATATTTATTTCAAACTCAAATTTGTCAAATGTATAGTATGAAAAAGCTGCTTCCATTTTGAGTAGCCATGACCCTCCGGTCATTCTGGCAAAAGTAGATGCAAGTCATGAAGCAAATGAGGAACTTGCAAGTGAATACGAGATCACGCTTATCCCTACACTCAAGATTTTAAGAAATGGAGGAAAGAATTTGCAAGAATACAAAGGGCCTCGTGAAGCTGATGGTATAGTAGCTTACTTAGAAAAGGAAGTTGCTCCTGCTTCAGCTGAAATAAAATCTTTGGAAGATGCTACTAGTGTTATTGATGAAAACAAGATCTCCATAGTAAGTACTTTTGGGCTTTATTTTCAACTTCTGTTTTCTTCCCACCTTTTTATACTAATTTATTTGTCCAATTCAACAGGTTGGAATCTTTACAGAATTCTCTGGGGACGAATTCGATAACTTCACAGCCCTAGCCGAAAAATTGCGTTCTGACTTTGATTTTGGTCACACTTTGGATCCCAAACTCCTGCCAAGAGGAGAATCTTCAGTGAATGGACCAACAGTGAGATTACTAAAGCCATTTGATGAGCGTTCTGTTGATTTCCAGGTACTTTGGAGAGCTGCTACTGATCATATAGATCTTATTGCACTTGTTCTGTTATTTTTTCAAGTATGATGCCTGGTTCCTTTCTCTTTATGTTTTCAGGATTTTCATGTGGATGCCTTGGAGAAGTTTGTTGAAGAAGCCAGTGTGCCTACTGTGACTCTTTTCAACAAGGACCCAAGTAACCATCCATTTGTTATCAAGTTCTTCAACAGTCCTAATGCCAAGGTCAGAAAATTGTGAAATATCAAGATTGAACCATGATTGCACACAATCCAGAAACATATATGATTAAACTGACAGACCAATCAGCCCATGGAGAGAGGAGTTTTGGACAATCAGATGGAAGACCACACAAAACACCAAGAAAGCACGAATAAAATCTATTAGAGGAAAATAATAGGGAATAAAAGGAGGGGGAAGGGGGGCAGTGTGGAAATACATGCAGAAAACATTTTTTTTAACAGGAGAAAAAACAAATCAAAAGATCATCCCGAGCAGCAGATCTAAGAACATAGCAGATAATCTACTGGAGTAGGTTTTTCACAAAAAGAACAAAATTTTACCAAATCTGCCCAATCAGTGCACTACAAAGCAGACTTTTTAAGCTTTCCTCAATGACCAGCTGCGTATGAACAATAGAAAGCATGCTGAGAACATTTTCCTAAAAACATTTTACATCAAAACAAATCAGAAACCATTTTGGTTGAATACCATTTACTTGAACACTAATGATTTCATTATTTAATAAAGATCTGGTGGTTCCATTTCCCAAAGTGCCATGACCTTTCATTCATTTTATTCTTTAATTTATTTGGTCAGAATGTCTAGTGTTAGAAATTCCCTTGTTTTCTCTTTCTTTGCTTTGGTCTTGAAGAATGCATTTATGTGGACGAACTCACTGTCACGATTTTTTGTTTTATGTTGTTACTGATTCTTCTTTTCTTTGCTTTTTTTTTTTTTGTCTCCACAATAGGCGTGATAATACTTTTTTTTTTTGTCTGGTTAGGCGATGCTGTTTTTGAATTTCAGTAGTGAACTTGTTGATGGTTTTAAGTCAAAATTCTATGATTTGGCTGTGCGCTACAAAGGTAATGGCATAAGCTTTCTAATTGGTGACATTGACGCAAGCCAAGGGCCCTTCCAAGTAATTACCTTTTCCACCCAACCCAATTTTATTTGTATTTATAGGGCATACTATTTTGACATGTTTAATTTGTATTTGGACTGGACGGGCAGTACTTTAGACTCAAAGAGGAACAGGTACCTCTTATCTTCATATTAAACAATGATGGCCAGAAATACCTTAAGTCAAACTTGGAGCCTGACCATATTGGACCTTGGTTGAAGGAATATAAGGTAGGGCTCCCACTTCTTTGGCTGTGGATATCAATTCAAATGGCTGCTGCATTCCTTTTAAATTGCAGATTTAATTTGTCCATTTTTTGTCATGAATATAAGTATTTTTGTTCATTAATCTCGTAAACCGTAGTTATTTTAGCTTTTTTCTTGTCTGTAATCGTAAATTGAATTGACTTTCTGAGGTTTCATTGTGTTCATGTTTCAGGATGGGAACTTACAACCATTTATGAACTCAGAGCCCATTCCCGAAACTAATAATGAACCTGTGAAGGTGATTGTTGCTGATAGCCTTCATGACCTGGTTATTAACTCTGGAAAGAATGGTACGTCTTTAGTACCATTTTATTAGTTGCATCATTCATATTTTCTTCCTATAGTTGTTAGATTACAACTTTTAAGTTTCGGAAGTAATAATAAAAGTGGGAATGAGATCGTAGTAACAGACAGCACAAATAGGGTTAATATGTGCATAATCATTCCAGGTCCACACATGTTGTCGATAATTGTTATAAAATTCATAAAAATCTAAAATGGATGAAACCCAAGATAGACAAAGTCTGGAAGTTGCTGAATCAACTGCTCCTCCAGAATGGTTGGCAATACCACTTAAGGGTGGGTAGATTGTCCATCCCAGTGGCACTACCCTCTTCTAATAAACGATTGGAAAGTTAAGATCTCTACATATGAATCGGGCCCAGAAGAGTTTCCAACTAATAATAGTGGTATCTGGTTTGTTTTCGCTTTGACAAGTTCTTTTTCTCAAAGGAGTGCAGGTCACTATTAGTCGTGATATCTGCTTTGTGCCCATGCAGCTAGAATTTCGTACGATTCTTATGCAATATTGCTCTTACAAATGGGGCCCTTAATCAGAATGGCATGAATAACTATTTTGACCATGCAGTAAATCCTCCATGAACCTTCTGCACCTATTTGTTTAGTTAAAGAAATGAGCCTTTCATGATTCTCTGCCATCATACCAAAGTTCTCTCTTGCTATAAATCTTATTGGATTTGCATGGCATTTAGTGCTTTAAACTTTGTAATTAGATGATTGAAAAATCAGAGGTATTCAACTGATAATCTCATTGCCCTTATCCAATATGAGGTAGTTTTTATAGTCAGATATTGATTGAGCTTGCAGTTGTTAGCAAAAATTCGTTTGACATTGAAAGTTAAGTTCACCCGACATACCATCTTGTTGTGAGAGCTTTAAAGTCATATAAAAAATCAACATGATGTTATGCAACCAGATAATGGATGCTCTACACTAGTTTGTCTAGCTAGGACAAAAAGGAATCCACATATAAGCAAACACATTTATAAACAAGTAAATGCTACACTCTTGTTATCTAGATAGGTCGTCACCTTTCCCCCCTCAACATTTCTTTTGCTGCTCATTCCTACTTTTTTCCCTGCATAAAAATAATGGTTTTTGCTCACAGTTCTGCTAGAGTTTTATGCACCTTGGTGTGGAGACTGTGAGAAACTGGCTCCAATTTTGGATGAAGTTGCAGTCTCATTTGAAAATGATGCCGACATTATCATTGCAAAGCTGGTAAGAATCTTTTTCCACACAGTCAGGAACTCCAAAGATAGCTCATTGGCCTAATTGTACATAACTACTACTATAGGTTGTGCCACTAACTACTTCTATATTTTTTCAGAGGGCCTACACCTGTAGGCCCTCGGAAAAATTAGGCCAAGTAGATGAAAACCAAAGCAACTGTAATTATTGTTTGAAGGCTTTTTAAGGCTGACAAGCTGGGCCTCAAGCAAAGAGCACTAGAGCAAAACCTTGAGAAGTAGTTAATGTAGGACTGACATTTAGTTTCAGAGCAAGAATCAATAAAAACCAGATATTGAATCTACATGTTGTAGCTTGACTTATGTCTAGACCATTTGCCCTTCTTGCTAATCCAGCATGAACTTACAGTTTAAAACCAAAGCATAAGTAACACTAGAATGTTAAAGACTTCTGTTGCATTCATTATCCCTTTCAAATTGGTAAATCTGACTTAGCCACATATAGATCCTTAATTGGTTTTGGTAGTGATTTCTTTTGAATCTTATTACTTTCTAGGATGCAACTGCAAATGACATCCCAACTCATATCTTTGAGGTACATGGTTACCCAACTTTGTACTTTAAATCTGCCAGTGGCAAATTTGTTAAGTATGATGGGAATGGATCAAAGGAGGACATCATTGATTTTATTCGGAATAGTCGCGAGAACACTATCCAACCAGAGACGGTGAAGGATGAACTGTGATTATGGTAAGTACCTTCTCATGTGCTACAAATTATCTGATTAGTTATTGGTCTCTTAAGATGAAGGCTGTTAATTCTGGGTGCAATTATTCTTTTCCTTCTGCACCTTGAAATGTAATGGCTGCTGAATTTACTTCTGGACCTTAACTTATCAATAATTGATTTTCAACACGAATAGTTAAAATTAAAACAAGAGAAAAGGCATAAACTCATTAAAGTTGTATTGCTTTTATAGGGAACTATAATTGTACGTGCACCAAGGGTCTAGTTCAATGTTTATTGGGGCCTATGTGATAAGATTATTATGCGCTTGAAAGCAACTTCCCTTGGAGGATTCATTCTTATATGATCTGTTTTATTAGTTTTCACAAGGAAAAGGCAAAAAGGCTAAAACAGGTTCAGGGAGATTTGATATCATGGTTGCGACTTGGGATGCTTAGAAAATTGGTGCCTAAAGGCATTGACTAAAGAGTTAGTTTAAGTTCATTGAATGGATTTGACATTGGATGTAAACGCTAGTGGCTGGGAAAAGTTGTGATCTGCTCTGTTTTCTAACCTGAGTCAAAGATATGTTTTCTAATAGATGAGCATCGATAAATTGATTTGCCTGTTTCTTGTCAAATGTCTGCAGTAGTGGTTCCAAACAATCAAGATGCTTGGTATGGAGGATTTTACCCGAGAAAATTGAAAGCCTTTATAATCTTTTTAACTGCTGGATCAAAATAAGAGATGATTGACCGTCTCATGTGGTGCTTGTAGTTCAGTTTTGCAGATAGTTTCCTTTGCAGTGACATCTTGTACGTACTTGTTCTCCAAACATATATTTTAGAGCCGTTTAGCCCTTGTTGCAAGTCATCTCTCAGCTCACACACACACATATTAAAGGCACACCGTACATAGTTAGGATACTTAAAATCGATGTCCTTAAATCGGCCTCTCCTATTCCTTTGTTAAGAATCGTCTGCCGAATAGTGATTTTGCAGCCGAATTAATTAATATATACAGAAAGTTCTTTAAAGTATTGCCACTCATACGGATTGAGCAGCACTAATCCTGACTGTGATTCATTACTTTGCAAATAAACTTCCACAAATATATCATTTTATTCTCTCAGATTAGAACCGAAACTACTGATAGTGGGAAAAGCATGCAGCACCTACCTAAAACCTTTCCCCAGTTCCATCACTAGGTGAAGAGGTGTTTTTCTTTTCTTTTTTCTTTTATTTTCATGTATAACAAAATCTTAAATTTGGTCGGGGAATGTGTTGGTCCCAAGAAAACGTTCACTTAACTGCTAGAAAATTCCAAGCGATCAGTTCCCCCCACCCGTAACATGTTGGCTTGCATCCTTCTTCTTGCTCCAGTCATGAAACCTCAGGTGTAACTCTGCAGCAGCAATCAAGAAATGGACAGCCTGGATTGGAGTGAGAACATCAAGAATGGCTTTGAGAGTTCTCAGACGTAGATCATCAGCCTTCAGCAAGATCTTCTCCAAGCCCTCCACCTTCAACTCCAGAACGGACCCAACTCTCTCCTCAAGTCCACCCCCACCAGTACTCTTTCCTTCCTCCTCGTTCCTCATCAACTGTGTCACCAAGTTTGACAACTGCACCATCGACGGTTCCGCTACCGTTTCCTGATGCTTCGCCATTTTCTCCGTGATCTTTCTCTCCTCCCTAATGGTCCTCTCCTGCAGCTCGTCGATCTGGATGAGTTGCCTCGGTGAGAGATCACCCAAATCGCCTATACTCGACCCTTGAATGAAACTGAATAGTTGGTCCTCGAGTTGCAGCCCGGACTTGGAGTAGAGCAACTGAAAAGCCATACTGGGTCGCCACCCTCCTATCCACATGAATGCGTTCTCGAGAGCGCTTGTCCATGGGGGTGTCAGCATGACTACCACATCTTGCTTGGCGCACCTTGACTTGGCCTGATAGTATTTCTCGTAATGCAGAATGA
Source organism: Pterocarya stenoptera (assembly GCA_003123785.1). Taxonomy (NCBI): domain Eukaryota; kingdom Viridiplantae; phylum Streptophyta; class Magnoliopsida; order Fagales; family Juglandaceae; genus Pterocarya; species Pterocarya stenoptera. The sequence goes on along the minus strand of QEOT01121900.1, from coordinate 5,045 downwards.
CTCTGTTAGTGAGGGGGCGTAAGTGAGGCTTGTCTGGGACCCGAGTCTCCCCAGTTTCGGTTGATTCAGCTGCGATGGTGGTGTTAGTTTTTGCTCGTTTGTGCTGTTTGGAGGCAGATATGAGGTCCTGGAGGTATTTATTTTGCTCCACAATCCAGTGCTCGAAAAATCTCTGGAAGCTTTGGCGATCATGATTGCCATTTGGGAGTACGGACATGCTGGGTGTGGTTTTAACTTTAGGGGAGAGAATCAGAGAACCTTATATGCAAGTAGATTGGGGGTTATCTGCTTCTGGGTTTTATAGAAGGAAGATTTTCCAAAAGAGGTTTTGCATGGATGGATTGAATTGGGAGGGTCGGTCCGACCAAAAAAGCCAACTTGCATTGCTGGATTTTTTGCGTTTGCTTAGTTTGGAAGTCTACCCGAAGTTTGAAAACATGACCCAGTTATTTTGGTAGGCCGGTTATAAATACAAATAGTTATATTTATCATGAGTTAATGAAGCAAGTGTGCACAGCCAAAACAAGTGTTTTTCGGTGCAAGTGATCCCAAAACGAGGGCGGGGTTCTCAAGGTGGTATCCACTTTCCTAAACCGACATGATCAGTTTTTCTGATAATCTATTGCAATGAACCTTAAAAACACAAGGTGCTCGTAAGGGACACGTCGCCTACACTTCACATGACGGTAGAATTGGCTGGCTTTATTAGATTTTGCTTACGAGTTACGAGTTACGAGTTCCGATATCCATTTCACTGCACAAACTGGAATGGCTTTCGTTCGTACCATCATCACTGGCCCACGTTCAAAGTGCAGAAAAAATCAAAACAAAGAAAGGCTAGCAATCTCCTAATTTGGTAACAAGTATTTTTTTTTTTCAAAAAAAAAAAAAAAAAATGATATCCTCGTCTCCTTCGGAAAACAAAGTTCGAGGATGAGCTGGTTCTACAGCTGTATAGATTTGGTTGTGTTCGGATGATTGAGATATCTTTGATGATTTGAGTTGATTTGTAAATAGTAGTATTTTGTAAGTCTTATTAAAATGTGTTTAAATATAAATAGGTTGAGATATATGTTTAAATATATGAAATAGATTGAGATGAATTTAACTTTTTATGACAAGTTTAAAAAATAATGAATTTCATCAATGATTAGTTTATTGATTGATTGACGCGTATCCCTCATTTAATGTTATATTAATTTTATATTATAAAATTAAAATTTATATGTTATATCAAAATTCAAATATAATATTAAAAATGATAAAATTAATTTATGTTATATCATAATCAAATGTTATATTAAGATTTATAGGATTAATTTTATGTTATATTAAATGTTATATTAATTTTATGTTATAAGATTAATAGATATGAATAATAAGATCCTAAAATTTCATGTTATATTAATTAGCAATTTATCATATAATATAAAAATCATATAAAAAATATTTTATATATAATATAAAAAATTAAAAATAATATATATGTATTGGTTCGGTTCGATTCAAACCGGTGTTCTAAAATCCAAAACCGGAACAAGATCGGTTTTGAACTAGTTTTACTAAATAGGAACCGGTACCACACCAATTCGGTTCGGTTCATGATTTTTTTATAGCCTTACTTAACGATGTATAAGTCAAATGTGGTTATCTAGATTCCTAACACAACTCTAGTATTAAATTTAATAATAATAAAAAATTGCACCCAAGCGACGTATAGTTGATTATGGAATAATTTGAACGTAGTCTTTTATATTATTAATTATAATAAATTATATAGAGAGAATAAGACAAATAGTTATATAAGAAAACAGTGGAGTGTTTTCGATATTGTAAATTTTAAATTGCATAATAGTTATTGACATTAGGCCTGGGTCGGGTACCCACACTCGGTCTGCTTGGCCCCTGCTTAAGGCAGGCGGGCGAGAGGGCCCCCATGTACAAAATTTAGGATTTCAATCCATAATTCTAAATTAGTTTAAGAGTTCGGATTAAATTTCTAGATGATTTTACAGTGTCGAATTTTGAAACCCTAAATAATCTAGAGGTTTAATCCGAAGACCTAACCTAATTTAGGGCTTCAAATTTAACTCCTAAATTAGTTTAGAGTTTTAGCTCAAGACCACAAACCTAATCTATTTTGTGGTTTCAAAATTGAAACCCGAAACTTGTCCTAAAATAAGAAATTCACATAAGATGCTGCCAAAAAAAGTAGGAAAAAATGACCCAAGTCAACACAGATAATTTAAAAAGAAGTCCTTCCCCATCTGGATTCTTATAACTTCAATTCTAAACTAGTACCTCAGCTGCATGCACTCTCTTCTCCTAGTAGCTACGTAGTTGTAACAGTGAATTGGAATTTTGGTCATGAATGTGGGTGATCATGACTCCCATTACTCCCATGGTGTTGCCTAGCCTTTTCGTCCCTCTTATTCCCCCAATCATGAAGCCTCAGGTGCAACTCAGCAGCAGCGATCAAGAAATGGACGGCCTGGATTGGAGTCAAAACGTCAAGGATTCCTTTCAGAGTTTTCAGCCGTAGATCATCTGCTTTCTGCAAGATGTCCACGAATCCCTCCTCCTTCGGTGCCAGAGAAGAGTCGACTCGGTCCTCGTCGAGTCCAGTACCATCCCCGCCCGCCTCCCTTTCCCTGATCAACAACTCCGTCACCTGGTGCGACAACTCCACCATCGAAGAGTCGGCCACCGTTTCCTGATGCTTTGCCAACTTCTCCGTATGCTCCTTCTCCTCAACAATCGTCTCCCTTTGCAACGCATCCATCCGGTTGAGTTGACTCGGCGAGAGATCTCCCAAATCTCCCGTACTAAGCCCGCGGATCAAATCAGCGAGATGTTCCTCGAGTTGCAACCCGGACTTGGAGTAGAGCAAATGAAAAGCCATAGTGGGTCGCCACCCGCCTATCCAAAGGAACGCGTCCTCGAGCGAGCTCAGCCAAGAGGGAGACAACATGGCTAGCACGTCCTGCTTGGCCCACTTCGACTTGGCTCCATAGTAAAGTTCGTAATGCTGGATGACTCGATTGATGAGTGGGCACAAGACAGGCTCGCGCACAACCTGGTCATGACTCGACGACTCGGCTGTGGAGGTGGTGGTACTGTTGGGGTCGGCGTTTTGGTTGTATTTCTTGGAAACGGAGATGAGTTCCTGGAGGTATTGGTCTTGTTCGGAAAGCCAGTAATCGAAGAACTTGCTGAAGCCCTCGCGCTCGCAAGTGTCATTCGTGATGGCATGTGCAAGGAATATAGAACTGTTTTGGAGTGCGGACATGGTGGCTTTTGACGATCAAAAGAAGAGAGCACTTGGCCAAGTCCAATCGAAAATTTAATGGCAGAAACTAGAGCTTTGGTCCTTCTTGGTAGTGTCTTTTCCTTTGTCAGCAAGAAACCGCTTTTGGGTTTATATAGTGAATAAATATAGATAGAAGTCAGTCTTTGAAAAAGTCATTTTATACATATGATGTGATATTATTTAGATCACATATAGAAAAGATAAAAAAAAAAAATCTAACAGTAACTACGTAGTGAATGCAACGAGTGCACTGCTATATAACTTCTATGNTTATATAGTGAATAAATATAGATAGAAGTCAGTCTTTGAAAAAGTCATTTTATACATATGATGTGATATTATTTAGATCACATATAGAAAAGATAAAAAAAAAAAAATCTAACAGTAACTACGTAGTGAATGCAACGAGTGCACTGCTATATAACTTCTATATAAAATTACTCTTATATAGTAACCAATGGCGGCTGACAAAATGGTACGAGAAATGATACGAGTGGTCTATGCATGTGCAAAATTATATATCCATTTTGCCATTCGACTACAACTTTGAATTAATCTTTGCATCATTCTACACACCACACACCATAATTTTTTTTATTTGTTTCTCTTATTAAATATGTATTATATGAATGATGAATAAAAAAATATAAATATTTCAAGAAGAGTAAAATTAAAAAAAATTGAAAAAAAATAAAAATAAATAAAAAATAGTTTAGTGTGTGGTGTGTAGGATGATGCATAGCAATGCCCTACAACTTTCACGTTCGCTTATGCACAATAGGGATAAAATAATAATAAAATATTTTTTTATTATTATTAATTTTTTTAAAAAATTAAAATTTAATATATATTTTATAATTAACATCCAATATATACATTTGACATTAATAATACAAATACAAAAAAAAAATATAATTTTATTATATATTATATTAAAAATATAATAAAATGAAAAAAAATATAATATATTATAATAATAAGATGAATGTGCAATTGAATATTTATTGTGTTGTCGAGGGAGGGAGAAGAGGAAAGGATTGTGAGAGAGAGTGTGAGATGAGAGAGAAATAATTAGTAAAATAATATTTGAAGAGTGAATAGTAATTATTTAAATTTAGATAAGAACTGTTTATAGCTAGCTAAATATTTGGATATACATAAACTAAATTAGAAGATTTTAGGGTTATATTATTCAAATATGACTTTACATATGCATATGCATAGACTAATATAGATGCTCTAAGTCACGTATTCTCTCCGCATTCTATTGATATGGATAGGTATTTTTTATTAAAAAAAAATAATGCACCAAATATGTAAAAGTGATTACATATAAAAATAAAAAATAAAAAATTGTACGATATAAATAATATTTATAATCCTAACTGATTTAATTTTTAAAAAAATTAATAAATTTAGAATTTATATAAAAAATTTAATTTTTAACAATAAAATTCATTTATTTTTAAAAAATATATGTAAAAATTATACACTTTAAAATTGTAATTAATATTATCCTTAAGAATTAATAAACACACTCTATATATGTTCGTGCGTGTAGCATTGATTTGTAATGCATTAGTGAGCTAGATAGATCATTCTTTTTACTTTTAGTTTTGAATTTTTTGATTTTAGTTTTAAGTCTTCGTCGTATAGAAGTCACTTTTGCATGATTCGTAAATCACATCATTATCGATAGAAATATATCACGTGTCACAGTAAACAAATTACAAAA
>QEOT01121899.1:0-17611 GCA_003123785.1 Pterocarya stenoptera | reverse complement strand
AAATAAAGCTCCTAGCTAAGAGTTTAAGGTGAACATTCTCTAAAGGAATTACTATTTATCCATATGCTATAAATAATTGTATGCTGGGAATGTTGTTATATCTATGTAATAAATAAAGTTTGGGAGTATGTCACTGACCGGCCAGTCTTCTTCTGAAAAGAAACGCCTTTCAGATTGGCAAAGCTGGTACGCGGATTTGGCAACAGATCGGCACACAAACATGTCTCTACATGACACAAAATGGTTGCAAGAAAAGAATCCCACAAACAATGACAAAAACAGCAACCAACCTCATTTCAATAAGCAAAAAGTTACACAATCAGCGTACGTACATCAGCACATGTACACAAGCAGACCTAAGCTTAAAACAGAAGTTTTGTGTCCATCAGCACATGACAAAACTTCCAAGTGCTATACTGATCATTTGGCTTCAATAGCACTCCAATCTTGTGAAAGACATTACAGAAGATGACACAAAGAAGTTTCAAGATCGAGAGATGTACAGTACTGTTCAAGGGAATTAAAGATTATATTCAATCAATTTCCTTTCCACCTCATTTTTAGCTTCAAATGATAATAATTAACAAAGGAGTACTACGTATCCTTCCCCACATCCATTCAACTTAAAAAGTGCAATAACATGGGAAGTAATCATATACTTCAAATTAAGCCAAGGCTTAGGTAACATATTATAAATTTCACTCTATGTGCACACATTCCCAAAGTAATAATATCAAATAGCCTGAGATTGCACCCAAACTAAGAGCATTGGCAATGGACTAGCCATTGTCAAGTCTAAAATTTAGCTAGAATGTCATCTTTTAGCTATAATATAGATTAGCTAAAATATTAGTCTACATTGGACTAGCTATCTTAAAGTCTAAATAATAATATACTATTATATATTTTAATAATATTAATTTTTTTTAATATTTTACAAATACACTTCATATATTAATTAATAATTTTATTAAAAAATAAAATTTTTATTTTTCAACATTTGGTCACAACAATTAAAATAGAAAGTAAGATGAAGATACAACTATTTAAAATGAAAGAAAATATGCCTACATATTCAGGATGAAGAAAGAGAAAAGAAAGAGGGAAAGAGAGAGAGATAGATGAAATAATAAAATATACTTATCCAGTGTGAACAGTAACTAGCCAAGTTTGGAGAGCTTCTAAGAATTACTGTAGCTAAGTCTTAAACTTTGGATCATTTAGCTAGTCCAATGTAGAGGTTTTTTTTTCACATCTAGCTAAAATTTGGACTTGCATTGACATTTAGCTAGGCCATTGCCAATGCTCTAAATAGAGCTGTTACAATGATAAAAATTACTTTAAATGCACATCAAATAAGGATTATAAAAAATAACCAAAAAAAAAAGAACTCTATAAACTATGGATGGTTGGATTCTTTCTGAACAAAACTGTGTTTTTTTAGCGGTTGTTGAGGTGCAAAGACAATTAATAATTACTACCACTAATTTCGCTTTCAAAGTCAAGGAAAAGCTAGGCCTAGGAAAGATTAGTACCTAATTAGCTAATTAACTCACATTATATAGACTCTTACAGAACAAATGAATTGTAAACTATATATAATAAGGTTGATTTGGATTTAGATTGGATCATGATTACAGGCAGGCATATGTCTTAGAGTATTAGCATTGGTTTCATTAAAATCATCTTTAAAATTTAATAAAAAGTACATACTTTTCATAAATTCAAAACCTCTTTATCCATAATCCCGCATTGGATTAGTTATTAGATTTATTAAAATAATAATATAATATTATTTTTTTAATAATGATATTTTTATTTTTTTTTTCATATTTTGTAATTTCACTAACCATATGTACATTAATAATTTAATTTGATACTTAAATTATTGTCTTTCAACTAATTTTTTTCTGAATCTAATTACCCAACAAATACATTTCACAAACTAATTTTCAAATCCAAAATTAACAGTCTGCTGTATTTTGTAATAAAATAATGAGATAAATTTATATATATTGAGTCTTTAAATATGAAAATGAAAATAAATTTTTTGTAGCTCAAAGTTTGAGTTTAATCCAATGACAGCATATTCACTTCCAGACCATTCAAATTTTAGACATTTTTTTATTTTGTCGAATGGAAAATAATTTATACACAATATAATCTATAATACATTGTATAATAATATATTAAAAGAAAAGATATTTTTATAAAATATCTTATAAAAATAATAATATTTTACGAGAATGTTGTCATTTTATACCATTATTATGTAATATATATGTTGTGTTTATTATTACTCTTACCGAATACCCCTGCCAGTGCTCTTATACCATTGATATCCCGACAGACAGGCACAACAACAATGACGTCCCACGATGACTGCACATGTATTTCGCCATCATCATCGCCGTCACGACTGCAAATTTATTACTGAATCCACATGCCTGCCGCCTAGCTAATAATTCTCGTGCTTCACGTCTCTCTCTCTCCCAAGCATGCAAATAGAAACTATTAAGTCTATAACCCTAGACACAATTTAAAGCCAGTAAGCTGATAAGTGGGTGAAATATATAATTTTTATTTTATTTTATTATTATAAATTTTTAAGTTTTTATATAAAATATAATAAATAATTTAATTTTTTTAAATCTTAATTTAAATTTTCAAAATACTTAATAATATTAAAAAATAATATTTTAAACTTTCATCTAATAAAATTGATAAAAAAAACAATAAAAATAAAATACCTATCTATATTAATATAATAGATTAGATTTATTTTATAAAAATAAATATTTACAATTTAATATTTCATAATAAATGATATTAATCACGTTAATTTATAAGTTACTAATCAAATTACATGGATCATGTCTAGTGATTATGCACTTTTTATTTCCTAGCATTGATTATATATGCACTTTTGAAGTCTAGCCGGTGCCTATAAAGTTCTTTACGTAGAAATTTAATGTTAGTCGTTGAAAGCAACTATAGCGGCGCCTTTTTTTCCTTTCTTTTCCTTTATCCCCATAATTAATTTCTTTATGATTTTGAAACGTACTGGCTGGGTAGCTGTGAAAAACATATGTATATGATCATCATCATGTCTTTCAGGCCAGATTCAGATGGAAGAACAACAATCTCATCAAATCTTTATCCCATGCATGCATGTGTAGTCCTCCAAAACGAACAGCTAGCGATTAATTATATATATCATATAAAATGATACATGAACTTAGTTTGGTGAAGATCCGCTATTTAGCTTTAGGGCCTCTAAAAGCACAAGAACAGCTAGCCGATGAATCTTTTCTGTGGTATGGCTCTCTATATGGAGACCGTACGTCTTTCTCTACACTTGACGCTTTCTTCCGAGCTGTTCTTGTCTTGTTCGCCGCAGTTTCTAATTCTAGGTCCACACCCACACGCAACCGATTGATCGATCTCTTTAAAACATGATGCGGACTGACAACAGTCTAACTATGCATGCATGACTTCCATTCCTTCCCATATCGTTTGGTCTCGTTCATGATCCATATGTATTTGTTTCTTTCCAAGGTGCCTTTTGTCGATCTCTAGCTAATTTCCGACAGCAAACATGGGTCATTTGTTCATATTTTATGCCTCGTACGTGGATGAGTAAATGATTTGAGGCAACCTAATTTGTCTCTATATATATTGATTATAATGTGCCTCGATCTGTGTTTGGGTTGGCGCGCATTATTCTTAGAAAATAATCGAAGTTGCAAATATAGAAATTTTGTCAAATAGCTAGCAATTTAATTAGCATATATATATGAAAAAATATTTTATCATATATATATAACAAGATATCACGTTTGAATAAATTAATTAATTGCAAAGATTAGTGTCCAGTGAGTGTAACAATTGGCATTCTTCGAAGCAATCAGTTATCGAAAATAAGCTAAAATGTCGGTAATTAAAGGATATCTTGAGACGCGATATATATTTGCGACCAATTAATAAGCAACCAATTAAATGATTCTATTTTTTTGTTGAGTAATAGTAAATATATATAGTCATAGATCGTGCAAGCACTGCACACTCTTTTTTAATATTTTCAAATGAATCTCATATTTACTCAATTTTTTTAAAATGAGTGTGTGACACTTGCTCACTCCATGACTGTAAATACCATTTCTATTTTTTATTTGTAGCCTAGAAATTAAACGAAATATTTTGAACACATTTATAGTGATAAAGATATATAAGTTTGAAGAACCTCAAATTAATGGGCAGATCTTTCTAGGTGGTCGCTGATCAAAATGAGCTGCGGCCTTCTTTATATGAAAGATTCTACTCTTCATTTCTACACCACATATCATATTTTATTTTTTTATTTTTTTCCTTACTTTTTTATTTATTTTTATTTTATTCTTCTTAAGCTAATTAAGTTATTCTACTCATTATCCATATATCATACATTTGGTAAAAGAAAAATTAAAAAAATTAAAAAATTATGGGTGGCGTGTGATGTGAAAATGGTGAATAGAAATTTTCAATCAATATGAAGTGATTATCCGATTCTCTTTTCAATTATTAGAAGCTAAAAAAACATAAATTGCATTAATCAAATAAATGTGACATGAGTCTTACATACAATAATCTCAAATCTCTAACATTATAAATGAAAGGTTTGCTGTGAAATCAAAACCACATGTACATACATAGAGTACCATCCCTGCCCTCCCAAAAAAAATTTAAAAAAAGATTTTGAATTTATAAATGTGGGACCTAAAGATAAAGAAGATTATAAATAAGGGACAAAAATTCTAATAGAGTAACATGGACTCGTGAGGTTGGGGGTCCCTATTGAATTGCCAAAATCTCATTTCTCGAAGCTCTTCCCCACGTGGTCTGGTCTTTGGCCCCTGACTGGCTGACATACTGAGTCTGAGTTCACTGTTCCCTTGTGTGAAAGACATAAATGCCCCCAAAGGCAAGATGCATGATTGGGGCATCTTTTCATTAAAAAGCCGCGAAAGATGGGGCACGATCAGCTCTGTCTTCTTCGTTTTCAAAAAAGAAAAAAAAAAAAAAAAGCTGTCTTCTTCGGTTCTGACTTCTGACAGGAGTAATGGTAGACTTACATTTTTTTATTATTGATTTACTATTTAATTTTTTTTCACTTTTTATTATTTGAATTTAGATTAAAAATTTAAGAATATGACTTTTTTACATAATTTAAAAAAAAAAATTCAATCAACTAATTATATAATTTAATTAAAAATAAATTTAATTTTATATAAATTGACTCAAAAAGTAAAAGAATGTTATTTTTTATAAAATTAAATTTATTTTTAATTAAATTACATAATTATTTTGATTGATTGAATTTTTTTTTTAATTATGCAAAAAGGTCATTTTATAAGATTTTTAATCCAAATTCAAAGAGCAAAAGAAAAAAAAAATAGCTAGATAGTAAAATAGTGGTAAAAGAAATGTAAGTGTATCATTACCCTCGCAAGGGTATTTCGATCTCGACTCTTAAAGTTTTTTGTTTTTATATATGGAGAGACGAATTCCATTATTGGTTTTTTTAGTGAGAAATGACTCTTTTAAGTTACTCTTCAAAAAGAGCAATATTATCACTATTGAATAATAAAAAATTATTTAATAAAAGATCATCTAATATTAATAAATGTGTCATATTTTACAGAGTGAGATGAAAATAAGATAATAACATAGTGTATAGAATTTTCTTATTACAAACATTACTTTATAGAGATACGTTGAGTTTGTAAAATGGGTATCGCTTATTCAAAACAAATAATCTTCACAACCTCCTACTATTCACCACACTCCACACTCCACCTTTTTTTTAATTTTTTTATTAAATTTTTTTTATATGAATAGTGAATAAAAAATTTGAAATAGTTTAAAAAAATAAATTCAAAAAAATTTTTTTTTTAAATATTAAAAAATATGGAGTGTGGAGTGTGGGTGAATAGTAGGAGGTTGTGTAGCAAAACCCCCACTATTCTCGTAAGGAAAAATACTGAAATACCAATAATAAGATGTGTCATATTATCTACAATTAGCATTTACAATTTTTTAAAAATTCACAATCAATATGAACAGCAAAAATTTATTCAAAACTTTAAAATTATCAGTAAATAGAAAAGGTATTTTAAAAGTAAAATAAATATATCAATTTAGAAAATCAACAAACTAAAAAATAAAGACGTAAAATTTTAAAAGATACTAGATATTTAAAAAAATTAGATTAAAAAAGTTATAAACTAAATTTTAAAAACCAACATTAAAGTTCTAAAATACATGAGATTATAAATAAAATATATAATATATATGAAAATTGTTAAAAAATTATTAAACACTTATAAAAATTTGAAAAAACAAAAAAATTAATACTAAATAAGATAAAAATTAAAAATAACAAAAACATAACAAACTAAAGCCCACCAAGGGCGTCTCATCGTCCTAGAAGAAGATCCCTTCTTTTCTTTCTGTTTGTTAATGCTTTAATTTTATCAGGATCTAGTTAGACTTTCTAATACACTTTTACGATTTTGATCAAAACCACAAGACCTTCTCCTCACTCATTCCCTTTTTCTTCTGTTTCATTCACAACCAACTTGTCATTTATTCATTTGCCTGTTAACTAGAGTGATTTTGATTCATCCACCTAAAAGTAGGTAGGATATATTTTAAAATAAAAGACTCGGCAGAGTAACAATTTTGACATACAAATTTTCGTTGTAATAGATGGTCAACCATTTTTATTTTTCTTCAATCATTGTGTTAACGTCGTGTTTCATGCACCTTTGGTTAGGTTCTAGAAATTTGGGTCTTCGGACTATCACCTGCACACTTTAAGCAAACAAGGAGAATAGAGGTCTTGGTGGTGGTCGAGGAGTCTCCGATACTAAAATCAACATATCTCCTAAATAGTTTGTGCGTAAACTTAGAAGAATCAGAGAGAGTTCTTCATACTAAGGGATCAGCTTTTATACTAGGTTTTGGGTGAGGATAGCTCTTCCCTGACTTTGAGGAACTTACGTCCTTTCCACTGTTAATTTGCCAGAATCCTTTAATGGGGTGTGGCTCTTGGGATTGCTTTATTAATGTGGTGTGTAGTCTAGATAGTGGTGTCATTAATACGACGTGGCTTCTTGACTCATTTTACCATATGGACATTCTCTGTTAAACCTCTCCATGCTTGCTATCAGGAGATCAGAGATTCTCCATATTTCCCACCTACCTGCCTGTGTAGGTTCTAGAGGGTAGGATATCATCGAGATGGTGTCAAGGCGGCGAGTCTCATCTATCCCTACCGTTTGCTTTCTCTATGCGTGGGTTTTGCTCATGGGCCAAGTACTCTGCAGAGACCTACTAACTCCTTTGGAGGAGGGTCGTAGGTCTCAATTGGGCTTGGTCGGGCTCTCCGACTTATTTCCCCAGTGGCCTTCTGTGGGCTTGCTTTAAGGCCGATAGGGGAAAAACCCCACTTACACATTGAACTAGACTTCTAAACATTAGTGAATTGTATAAAAGTGGACAGCCGACCATATATAATATGATTGTTGTAATTTCTCAGTCCACTCACTACCAATTACGACGACATATAGGAGAAAAAGCATCGGCTTGTGGCATGGCTAATCCTCATGAACTTATCTTTGTGGAGACTTGGTTTGAAATCTCTAGAAGAGTAAGAAAGAGCAAGACAAAGGTCACCCCAGGACTCCTTGGCATGTGGATTTTGTAACGCCAATCTCAACATATGCAAGGAGGTATTGGTTGCTCAACATGTACTTTGTGAGTAGTAGAGAACATTTCAAAGCAACATCAGACCTTCCTCATATAGGGTATCCTCAAGGCATATGGAGAGCCTACCTTGTCTGGCAATCTATCATGTCCAGGTTGAATCATCTTATCATAGTGAGCACTTGGCATGGTGTGTTAGCTTTATGTGACTCTAGACAAAGCAAGCGGACAAAGTCACATTTATTTTCTATTAGAAATCGCGTCGTCTTTCTAAATTTTCCCTTTTCCTAAAATCCACTCTGGGTTGAAGGAGGAGTGAGTCCAAACTTGAGTAGGCGAGATATTGAAGAACGAACATTTGATTAAGCTTTTATGACTATGATTAAGGAGTTCATTCCCTCCTTCTTGGGATGTGGGATTTGTGTTCTTGAGGTCTTTTGCACTAGTACTTAAAAAATTCTTTTGGCTACTTAGGCCTAGATGAACCCAATCTAGTTTTCTTAGGTTGGGGATTGTAACGCCCTATTATTTATAAATAATAATATTAGGTTATTAATTATTATGTTGTATGATTGTTTATCTTGGTGATAATATTATATTATACGTAATAATATTATATTATACGTAAATTATGTTAATATTATTATTTTATTAAGGTTAGGTAGAAGAGGACTAGAATATGAATCCTTAGAGAATTTAGTGTTTGAGTTTCTTGAGCTGTCAGTGAGTTAGAGTGGGGCTTAGGAACCAAGCCTAAGATCCAAGGCCCAATCTGTGACCTAAGACCTTGAATTCAAACGTGACCGATTTCACTCAACTCGACTCGACTGCTGGTGGAGTTACACCAAACATAACGCCTGAAATGTTTAACGTCTGCATCCAGCCGATCGATCATCCTATACATACATCTCTTTCTCTCTTTGGATCGGATCAAATAGCTTCCAGTCACTTCACTCTCATCTTCTACGTCTTCTTATTCTTCCACTCACCATTGTCATTGTTGTGCATCGCTGGGAATCGTTGCGTCAACTTTGAACTATAGGCTGAATCAACCACGCTTGTAGAGCAACGTCGCGAGAATCATCAGGAGTTAGTGTTGTGTCAACCGTGTGTTTTTCATTGGGAAGTCATTGCATTCAAGCATCACAAGACCTTATTCCTCCGCCGCCCAAGAATCACTAGTAAGCATTCACATTGCAGTAATATGCATCACATGTAACACACAAGGATAATGCCGTGTTTTTGTCTTTTCCCTAGAAGCCACTATCAAAGTGAGATATATCGCGTTTGAACCGCCACTATTCTTGGACATCACCAACAGCATGTGAACACTCCAGCCGCTACACATTCATCCCCAAGTCTACATGCACCACCACAGTAAGTCTTCTCCCATTCTTTCATGTTCATAATATTCCCTCCCTTCACATATTGACCCTTAGACAGACCTTAAGATCCTAGATTACTTGGGAGAGAGGAGTGATGCAAGGAAAAATAGAGTAAGTGTTGTGCATAGGAGCAGAGATACACAAGTAGGAGACCAAGAATTGTTTGTGTTGAGTGATGGGTAAGTTCCAATTAAACCCATGTAAGGGTTGGGCTAGGAAAGGTGAGAGAAATGTTAAGTGAGCAAAGTAATGAGCGACCAGGGTGTTAAGTGACCAAGTGTCAGGCAGGCAAAGTGTCAAGTGAGTAAAGTGATAAGTGAGCATGTGTTAGGCAATGAAAGTGTTAAGTAGACAAAGTGATGGACGAGGAAAGTGTTGTAACTAGGAAAGAGTTGTAGCGAGGAAAGAGTTGTAGTCCGAGGAACTTAGACATCGCAGGTTGCCTTTAGGCTTAGTTGCATCATGCATATTCCTGTACGGTTTAACATTAAGGATGTTTATTCCATCTCCTGAATATTCAAGGTTTTAATTAACGCTTGGATACATATATTGTTAATTTAATTTATACGAGGACCGAGGTAAGTGACTATGATCAAGTCTTTCTGCACATTGCTTTATGTAAAATGTAAGGTCTCTTGTGCAACTATATATATATATGTAAAGTAAATGTTTACAAAGGTATATATATATGTATAAGCCTTTGTTTGTAGCTCCTTTTTATTTATGATGAATGAAATTATATATCATTTTAGAATTGCATGAATATTATGAAATATGACTATATTTTAAAGAATGAAAGGTCGGCCAAGGTAACAAGAAATGAAAATATATGACAGCATTTGTTTTATAAGGAAAATGAATGGGCCATAATGACAGTGAAGAAGATACCATGAGGTTGAGATAGATTGCAATGCTGGGATGTCTCATTGGTGGTGCATCTAACGATGACCCATTTCTGAGGATATTAGGTTCTTATCCGCTAGCCAAGGAAAGAACAATTGATCGCAAGGATCACTAACGCTAACACATGGGGGTAAGAGTATGTAGCAGCCATTGAGGATATGAGGTTAAGGAAAAAAAATTATGCATGAGGTAAATGTTTATGTATGTTAAAATGTAAGGTTTTCTTGAAATGCTAATATTAACTAAAACCCTCGATTGTTATTATGTTTACCACATAATGTTGTTCTTACTGAATATTCTACTCATTTTAATATTTTTATTTTTTTCCACACCAAGTGAGGAAGATTATGAGAATGTTGGAAGCCAGGATGCTATTAAGGGGATGAAAATGAAGTTGAGGCTTGAGGCACCGAGAAAGAAATTTTGATTTTTGTATTACAATTTTCAATGAATTTGTAGCACATGAAAAATTACATTCATTCAATAAGTGTTACCAAAAAATATTGTTGTTTTAAGAGATTTCATTTTAGTAAAGAGGTTATAACTGTTATGGAATCCTTTTATACATAAGGCAAAGTGTAATATTTTAAGATTAATAGCATCCGTTTCCTTTAGCATTAAAAGCTCTAGAGGAACGTAATGTTACAAGACTCCCCTTGTGTGGCACCCTAGGTCCCTCAAAAGTTCTTCGTTGAAGAACTGCTCTTAAAATTTTACAACAGTATAAACTAAATGAAGAAAGGCCCCCGTGGCTAATCCTCAGGCTGGGTAGGTCTTTCCTCCTTGGGGTAGCTCTCCTAGGCTAAATCTGTATCAAAGTCTACGATTCCGAGGAGCAAAACCATCGTGAGACTACCACAATGAGATTTCAATGAAATCTTAGTAAGTTAAAACTCATAACAATGCTAATAATGAGAGACAATGACAATGAATATGTGAGGCTAAGAACATACATATTTTAAGCATGGCGAGGTCTGAGTGAAACACATATATTCATAAGTAAGAAAACGAATCACCCTCTGAACAAAACACATATCCAAGAATTATCACGAGACTACCAAGTACGAGGAATCACTCCACCCATTCAACATGGGGAATCTCTCTACCCGGTCAATACATGAAATTCATTCACCAAAACACAACCAAAAATCACTCCAACCATTCGACATGGGGAATCCCTCTACCCAGTCAACATGTAAAATATATCCACTAAATCACAACGAAAACATCCACCTAATCAACATGGAGACTCTCGCTACCCGCATTATCATGTGAAACCATACGAAAATGTCCCACCCTGACCATCACAGGGAATTCCACTACTCGTATGAAACTCATGGTAATGTGACACTAAGAATGGTATGGGGAATTCCCAACCCAATCCCATGAGTATAGAGTACATGAAAAGCACATAATTTTAAATCACATCATTGAACTAGTCAATAAATATAGTGTGAAAAAGTATGTACTTTCATGAGGAGAGATGAGAAGCAGAATATGAAACCCTAAACATGTCCATAAACATTTACCCCATATTTCTAGTATCTTCGTAAGAGTGAACATACCTGGACAACGACTAATGCTAATGGTTGTGCTGAAAATCATCAGTCTCCTTGTTGATGAAAAATCTAAGCTCCTAGCCTTCTCCAAGTTTTCGAATAGAAGAAGAGAAAAGAGAGAACCTAAAGAAGTATCTTCAATACTATGAGACTAGAGTAGAGCAAACCATTGATATCGATAGCTTGCATGTTTTGGGAGGGCTGGGTGAACTGCCCTAGATAGGATGAGTACGAGAATTTTAAGATATCTTCAAGTTGTATTTCCAATATTTTCTTTAGGTTTTTCTCTTTTCGTCATCTAAATTCATTAAAATTTTCATTTTATGTTTTCTTCTTATTCAAGCAACCATATTGGCTCCTTCAAAGACTATGGCAATCATCATTAGGGGCCTTGGGAAAGCTATGATTAGCTTTGAGATTGAGAAGTTCAGTACCCGATATTCTCATACTCCTGTTGAGACACATTAGACTTGGAGCACCAAAACTTGGAGTTTGCATCCAAGAGGCTTTCAGATGACCATGAGAATTTCTAGTGTGAGCTTTTTATCTCCCTAAAGTGGTTCGCAACGTCTTAGGGCAAGGTCACCTTTAGCCCATATTGTTTTGGAAAATTGTACCTCGCCTATGGAAGGGGTCCTGAGATCCTCAAACAAGATCGAACTTTTTAGGGTCCCTAATAATCATTTTAGTTGTTAAGTGGAGATTGCATAGCCAATATTGCATTTTGTCAAGAGAATTCAATCACATGACCTTGTGAACTATTCTATTAAGATTCTATGATAGGTTTGGATAGTAAGATAAGAATTTTTGGTTTTAAATGAAAGTTTAAAATATTATTATTTAATATTATTATTGTTTTGGGATTTGAAAAAGTTGAATTATTTATTATATTTTATGTGAGAATTTGAAAAAGTTTAATGATAAGATGAGTTTTGAATTATGATCCAATTAGAAGATCTGTTGGGATTAACTAGTTATCACCAGCTAATTTAAAGTGAAAAACGGAAGCACAACAAAAGAAAATAACGACAATCACACACAGTACACCAAGAGTTAAGTGGTTTGGCTCAATGTGAGCCTATGTCCACTGATGATGTCGGTTTCAATGAATTCACTATCGACAAAGGTGGAGTACAAGAGATCAATCACAAAATCCTCAATCTCATAGCCCTAATACACCCAATGAACTCTCAAGAATCTCACAAAATGACCTTTCTTTTTCTCTCTGTATTCTGGCTACTCAAAAGTTACAATGCAGTGAAATGGCACTAAACCCTCGTTAGGGATATTCACTTGAGCAGCGTGTCGAGCGAGGCTCGAGATAACATTATGGCTAGCACTCGCTCGAGCTGAGTGTTGATCGAACTCTCTGCCTGAATCTCACTCGAGCTGAGGGTCGAGCAAACTCTCTATCTGGGTCCCACTCAAGCTGACTGTTGACCAACTGTTGATCCAAAAATTTGTTTGAGGCTTTGCTTGAGCCGCAGAACCATTGCTCAAGCGAACAATTTGTAGAGGCATTTTATCAACAGGAATCAAGCTACCTCTCAACAAATCTCCACCTTGGCCTAAACAAGAAATTCATTAATAAAGAGCCGACTCCCTTTACCAAATCCCTTAAGGGAATCACAAACCTCGAAGGCCAATCAAGTCCAAACAAAGTTTGTATTTGTACACTAGAACTGGCTTCTTCATGATATCTAATGGTTTCTTAGTGGTAGCAATCTTCTAAATTGCTAGCATACCCTCTGTAATAACCACTCAAAGAAAATAATACCTGACATCAATGTGCTTGGTTCTCTCATGATACATTTGATTTTTGGTCAAATGTATTGCACTTTGGCCGTCACAAAATACTTAAATTCCATCTTGCTTTAGTCCCAATCACTGATCAGACCTATCAACCAAATGACTTCCTTCACAGCTTTTGTTGCCGCCATATATTCTGCATTTGTGGATGATAAAACAATAGTTGATTGTAGTGTTGCTTTCCAACTAATAACATAACCATAAAAAGTGAAAACATACTTTGTCAATGATCTTCTCTTGTCTAAGTCCCCAATATAATCAAAATCAACATAACCCACAGCCCTAGAACTGAAGTCAGTTTCTCCATCAAAGACTAAGCCAAACTTTTAAGTTCCTTTCAAATACCTAAGTATCCATTTCACAAACTGCCAATGAACCTTACCTAGATTAGCCATATACCTGCTAACAACGCTCTCTGCTTGTGAAATGTATGTACGAGTATAACCATTGCATACATAATACTTCCCACTGTGTTGAAATATAGAACACTAGACATGAATTGTTCCTCCTCATATGTCTTAGAAGATAAAGATTTTGAAATTTTAAAATGTGTAGCAAGTGGTGTACTTACTGATTTGAAATTAGAAATTCCAAATCTCTCAAGAACTTTCTCAATGTACTTCCTCAATAACAAGTACAATTTTCAAGCTTTCCTATCTTTGTAGATCTCCATCCCCAAAATCTTTTTTACAACACCTATGTCTTTCATTTCAAACTCATTACTAAGTTGGCTTTTCAACAAGCTAATATCATACATGCCTTTGGTAGCAATAAGCATATCATTAACATAAAGTAGCAAATAAATAAAAGACTCATTAGATAACTACATATGATAAACACAACTATCATAGATACTTCTCAAATAACCATGATTAATAATAAAATAATCAAAACGCTTATACCATTGTCTCGAAGAATGCATCAAACCATACAATGATTTCTTCAATCTGCACACATGATCTTATTTACCTCCAACAATGAACCCCCTGACTTATGCATATAAATGGTCACTTCAAGCTCACCATGCAGAAACGCTATTTTAATATCAAGTTCTTGTAACTCTAGATCATACAATGCCACTAGGCAAGCAACAATTGGATTGAGCTATATATCACAACTGGAGAGAAAACTTCATTGAAGTCCACACCTTCTCTCTGACTGTAGCCCTTTGTAACTAAGCGTGCCCTGTACCTTATATCTGTAACAATCTAGATTCCTTTATTTCTCCTGGAGACCCATTTGCAACCAACAATTTTCATCTTCTTCAACAACTTAACCAAATCCAAGGTTTGGTTGTTGTGAAGAGACTCAATCTCTTCAATCATCATTGCGCACCACTATGCAGACTCCTTATTCTTGATAGCTTCTGAATAACTGGAAGGCTCCTGACCATCAGTGTCCTCTGCCATAGTAAGTGCATACATCACCATATCTGCATTAGCATATCCCTGAGGTAGCCTAATCTGCCTCATCCGTCTACTAGTAGCTATACTGTAGTCTTGCTCAACCTGTGCGCCATTATCAGAATCAGAATTCATCAAACTCACCTCCACAAAATTTCATACCATTTTTAGTTCGAAGTCGCTTTAGCTTATTGCCTGTCTGATTTTCAATCAAAGCCTTCCAATGTTTAAAGCTAACAAATACATCACTCTTTTATTTCAGAAAATAAACCAAAACCTTTCTTGAGTAATGATCAATAATGTGAGTAAATCCTGATCACCACCTTTTTATGGAATCGAAGATGGGCCCCAAAGATCAGAATGAATATAGTCCACTGAACTTTTGGTTCTGTGCACCCATTTATTAAACTGAACCCTACACTATTTTTTAAAAACACAATGTTCACAAAATTCAAGTTTCCCTATTTTCTGATCACACAACAGACCTTGCTTACTCAGAATAGATATCTCATTTTCACTCATATGACCCAAACGCATGTGCCACAAAAGGATATATCTGAGTCTGGATCATCTAAAACATACACTATAGCTGCATCTGTCATTGTACTACCTTGAAGGAAATAGAGACCATCAATCTTATCTCCTTTCATTACAATTATGGAGTCCTTACTGACCATAATAGCTCCACCTTCACTGGTGTACCGAAAACCTAGAGAATCAAAAGTGCCCAATGGAATAAGATTTTTGTTCAAATCTTGGATATGTCGGACATTAGACAAAGTCCTAACAATTCCATCAAACATCTTAATCGTAACTGAACCAATCCACAAGTCGTATCATTCTCCATCAGAACACAACCACCATTGGCTGGCTCATAGGAAGTGAACTAATCTCCCTTGGGACACATGAAAAATACAAGCTGAGTCCAAAACCAACTTGTCACCAAAGTGACTATTAGAGCTGCTAATTTCTAAGACAATACTTGAGTCGTTAGACTTATCATCAGCAACACTAATGACGTTAGAGGAACTAGTACCTTTTTCCTTATTTTTCAATCTAGGACACTCATTCTTGTAATGACCTAATTTGTGACAATAATGACACTTAACATTTTTCTTGTTCAACTTTGACTATGAATTGCTCCTAGATTTACCCATGTTCTTCTCTAAACCCATCTCACTGGATCTACCCCTGCTAGAGGAACCCTTAACAAATAAACCACTGGCTTGATTATCTGTGCCCTTCAAATTAAATTTAGTTCTCATTTCCATAGAATTCAAAGTAGATTTCACATCTATCAAGGAAATAGTATCTCTACCATACAATATTGAATTCACAAAATTATCAAATGACATAGGCAACGAACACAAAGCAATTAAGGCTTGATTCTCTTCTTCAAACTTAATATCAATATTCCTCTTATCCATAATTATCTTATTAAATTCATATAGATGTTTATAGATAGGAGTACCTTCCTTCATTATGAGCATGTATAACCGTTGCTCCAGATACAAATGGTTTGTGAGCAATTTCTTCATATACAGGATCTCAAGTTTATTCCAAAGACCAACAGCGGTCTCCTCATTAGCAACATCTCTCAAAATGATATCAAAATAGCACTATGTGCTTTCTCTTCTTTTTCTCTTGACGGCTCAGGAGAATCATTAGATACCTTCCCATCCAATCCTTTGACAAACCTTGTTGTCGCAGCAAAGCCTTCATCTTGATGCGCCATAAATTGAAACCGTTCTAACCGTCGAATTTATCCACTTCAAACTTCTCCATAGCCATCCCTCAAGATCTTCCACAAAACCTGGTGCTCTGATACTAGTTTGTTGGGATTAATTGCTTATCAATGGCTAGTTAAGTGAATAGCGGAAGCAAAGCAAAATAAAATAATGACAATCACACACAGTACACCAAGATTTAAGTGGTTCAGCTTGTATAAGCCTACGTCCACTAGCAGGGTCGGTCTCCATAAATTCACTATCAATAAAGGTGGAATACAAGATATCAATAACAAATTCCTCAATCACAGAGCCTCAATACACCCAATAAATTCTCAGGAATCTCACAAAAGGGTCTCTCTTTTTCTCTGTATTCTGGTTGCTCAAAAGTTACAATATAGTGAAAATAACATGTATTTATATTGGAACGGGGCACAACCCTAGGTTACGGACATTTGCTCAAGCAGCGTATCGAGTAAGGCTCAAACGAACATTAAGGCTGGTCCTCGCTCGAGCGAGTGTCAAACGAACTCTCTGCCTGGATATCAGTTAAGCTGAGGGTCGAGTGAGTGTCGAGCGAACTCTTTGTCTGGGTCTTGCTCAAGCTAACTGTCGAGCCAACAATCTATCTGAGGCTTCACTCAAGCGGCAGAACCATCACTAGAGCTAACAATCTGTAGAGGAACTTTTCAACAGGAATCAAGACCTATCAACAAGATCTATTCCAATCTTCAAGAAATTTGTCTTATAAGACAACTCATCATATTTGACATGGGGTGATCAACTCATTGCTTGAAAGAGCCTCCTTTTCCTTCCTTTCCATCGCCTTTCCTTGTGTTGTTGTTCGCCATCTAAGAGGGTATTATGGTGATGCCTTCTAGATCACCATACACAAGCATGATCATCTTCTTTCCTCCTTGAGTTCTATATAGGCGTCCTCTATTCAAGGGAGGTTGATCTTTGCAATTTTGCTGTTTCCAAATCACAATCTTTGCCTTCTTCTGGGTTGGGGCAATCAATGGTTTTAAAGGCAATCATTTATGTTCATCATGGAACATGTAGTCCTAATAAAGAGGTAT
>QEOT01121898.1:0-18924 GCA_003123785.1 Pterocarya stenoptera | reverse complement strand
TGTTCATGGCTTTGACAGCTCCAAAGATATATATTTGCCTCTCTCTCAGGTATGTCTGGACTACTCATCTCCCCCACAAGCCAACCCTTTTGCTTGTCACTCGAAGGTTCCGTTTTGGTTTTATTTTTTTCTTTTGAAGAAATGTATGACTCAGAAAATTTCTATCACTGAATGAAAGTTTTGGGAATTCAATAAACATAGATTTAATTGGTTTTGAGCGGTGCAGGAAAGGATGGAGGAGCTGGATGTGTATATACTATCGTTTGACAGAGCTGGATACGGTGAAAGCGATCCCAACCCAAAGCGCTCGGTGAAGAGTGAAGCACTTGATATTCAAGAACTGGCCGACAGATTGGAGCTTGGCCCCACCTTTCATCTCATTGGAATGTCTATTGGAACTTACCCAGTTTGGGCTTGCCTCAAATACATACCCCACAGGCATCCATTCCCCTCGCTCTCCTTATTTCTTTAATGATCGAAAGGTTTCTATTTTCATTTGTTTTTTTGTTTTGTTTTGAAATTGTATTGAATTTTCAGGCTAGCTGGTGTGACTCTTGTGGTTCCAGTCATCAACTTCTGGTGGCCCTCTTTTCCTCCCAAACTGGTCACTGAGAACTACAAGAAGCAACTAAAGAGAGACCAAATGAAGCTCCGCATTGCACACTATGCCCCTGGACTTGTCTACTGGTGGCTGACCCAGAAATGGTTTCCCTACTCTTCTATCTTGCAAAGGCACCCTATTCTTTTTAACAAACGCGACTTGGAAACTATACAGAAAATGCCCGAAGTACCAATGCCTGATGAGGTACAACTTCCCTTCCTCTAGCTAGTCTATTTTTCAGATGTAAAGGTGTACTTATGGTTAAAAAAAATTATATTTACAAAATGGCGTGATAGCCTGTCTCGTGTCTTGCATACAGACTTATTACTGATACGTTGCGTTTGGACGTTGAGTTCTTTATAAATAATAGTTAATTGAGTAAGTGGAGTGAGTTATATGAGGTCTATCTAAAATAAGTTTAGATGTGTTTTAATGATCAGATGAATTTAATACTATTTATAAAAAATTGAAAAATATTGTGGATCCCACTTATAAAGATGTATTGATTTCAAAAATATTGTGAGTCCCACGTGTAAGGAGGTTTTCAATTGAGATGAGTTTAATAATTTGAAAATTGAGTGTTTAGATGTTAAACACAGTTTAAAATTACACTGAACTGGTCTCGTTTGTTTTCAGAGATGAGATGAGATGAGATAAGATTAAAATTAAAAAATTGAATAAAATATTGTTAGAATATATTTTTTAATATTATATTTGTTTTGAGATTTAAAAAAGTTGAATTGTTTATTTTATTCTGTATGGAGATTTAAGAAAGTTGTACTGATAGTATGGGAGGTTTTCAAAATTTTTAAAGTTTTGAATTTTAATCTTAAAAACAAACAAAGACTCATTAATCTCAACTGAATTTTGCAATCAAACGGGATCTTATAGTTACGACAAGGGCATGGTTCCTATTTTGCAGCACAAGGTGCGACAGCAAGGTGTCTATGAATCCCTCCATCGAGACGTCATGGTGCATTTTGGAAACTGGGAATTTGACCCGATGGAGCTCAAAAATCCATTCCCAAATAAGGAGGCCTCTGTCCACCTCTGGCACGGCCATGCAGATAAGCTTGTGCCGTATGAACTGCAACGATACGTGGCGAAGAAGCTTCCTTGGATAAGGTATCATGAAGTTTCCGATGGTGGTCATCTAATGATTCATGAGGCTGGTTTGTGCGAGGCCATGTTCAGGGAACTTTTACTTGGAGAAGAACCCTTTATCATCTAGGTCATGGACCATGGTTTTGTAAGTTGTGCTCCTACGTGCATGTGTATTGTGGCCAATTTTATTTAAGTAGTAAATTTAAGTTTTGCACTTCTTATAGTGCAAATTTAAGGCCATGACCAATGTGATAATTATCGTAACCAATTTTAAATTATGCAACTCTCATGAATAATCAAATTTATTAAGCGAAGAAAAATCCGTCGCCTTGTACAATATCCGTCAACATGTACAAGACGATGGATTTGTTGAAATATAATCTGGAGATTATTTTAGCTCCTTTTTTTTTCTTAAAATTTTGTAGCACATTTTTTAGACCATTCTCAAGGATTTCTATAATACTAAAAAATAAATAAATAAATAAAATTATACTTTACAACACTAAACTACTTTCCTGGCCTCTTTGTACGCTCAAACCAGCATACCTCCCTTTTAAAGACTCCTTACTTTGTCACCTTACATCTTTTAATTACCAAAAAAATATTATAATTTATATCCTTTATTAAGATATAATCATCAACCAAATTGTGTCAAGTCAGTTTTTTTTATTTTTTATTTTTTTCAACAATCAACGCAGTTCAATAATATATTAATATATATATATATATATCACTTTTGGCTGTGGAAAACCATGTCTGGCTAGTTGTTCTTTGAATTTGCTGCTTATTTTTAAAATTATGTCTAACATATATCACTTATGTTATATATAACCATAGCTTATAAAGTGTGTAAATTTCGCACACTTTTTTTTTTAAATAGATAAATTTAAAAATCACATTAAAAATCAGTTTCGTTTGTTTTTGCAACCATTCTCATCTCATCTCATCTAATCAATACAATTTTTTCAAATTCTCACACAAAATAAAATAAAAATTTCAAATTTTCAAATCTCAAAACAAAAATAATATTAAAAAAATTATTCTACTAATATTTTATTTAATTTTTAACTTTTATCTCAACTCATCTCATCTCATCTCATCTCATCTATATAAGCAAACAAGGTTAAGCCGCACTTTTAATATATATATAAATATATATATATATATATATATATTACACTTTAAAATGGTCATTGGTATCATTACTTAAAAAAAGATTGTAAACAGGTGATCCTCCATTTTGGGCCAATATTTTCAGGCTTTGTCTTAGTTGGAAGAGGGTAGAACTGGAATATATAGCTCCCTTATTTGTATTTTGTCCTGTTTTCCAAAGCCCAATTAAGTTCAGGCCTGGGCCTAGCAGTATGAGGCCTAAATTATGGTTTTACCCTTTGAATGGGAGTGAAATAATATTTTTATGTTACTTTTTTTTTCTTTAAAATTAGATGAAATTTTAAAAAGGATTAATATTATTATTAAATTTAAAAATGAAAATATTATCTTCAGACTTAAAAAAATAATATCATTATTCATGTAAAATATTATTTGAAAAAATAACAATTATCTTCATATTATTTTTCATAATATTCTTATTCAACTAAATAATAATTTTTAAACTAATATTATTTTCATTTGAAAATAAAATTTTTATTCTCAAATTCTCATATTAATAAATTCTCATGTAGTTTTCTCAAAGAAATAAAAAATTATATTTTTTATTTTATTTTGTTTTGTTTTGTTTTATTAAGAAAAGTAAAAGTATTATTTTGTATATGACTAATTGGTCTTATATGTAGTGAATTAATGCGTCCTATTAATGTCGTTCTAAACATTTTATTTGCTTTATATATGTGCCATAATTTTACAACTTCCGTTTATTCATTTTTTCAAGTAGAATCACTATTATCTGTAAATTTGTTTACGAATGTTTTTTTATTTTTTATTTTTTTTTGACAGTTTATTTAATACATATGGAGATTAATTTGTGCTATGGTTTTGTTCGAATCCTGCGGTCGCTAGGGAAGCCCCATCAATTACTTAACTCGTCAGATTTTCTTGTTTGCAAGCTCTCTTTTTTGCTTGATTTTCGAAGAAATACTTCTTTTATTCTATGACTGCTTTTCTGCTTGGTGGTGCATAGGGCTTGAAAGTTTCGTCAATAGTTGTCGCCTTTCCTTTTTATTTTTAAAAAAAAAACACATAATTCTTTTTTGTTGGTGCATTTTTCAGGCAAAGAATGGCAACAGTATGGTCGAAGACCCCTTCCTCTCATTATACTCTTTACAATTACTTCCATGGAGTTCTCTAGTTTGAATGTTGAGTTGAGTTAAGATGAGTTGAGTTCTTTATTAATAGTAGTGAATTAAGATGGTAAAATGAGTTTTGCGAAGTCCACCTAAAATGAGTTTAGATGTGTTTAGATGTTAAAACGAGTTTAAATATATTAATAGAAAGTTGAAAAATGTTGTGGGTCTCGCGTGTAAAGAGGTGTTGAGTTGAAAAAAAGTTGTGGGTCTCACATGTAAAGAAGTTTTAAAAGAAATGAAAAATAGTGTAAAAGAAATCACCAAATCCTTGAGAAGGATGAAAAAAAAAAAAAAGGTTGAAAAGAATTGCATATATTCTGCTTGTTAAAATGTCTTTACAGAGGACTAGCTTTTATAGCCTTACAAAAGTATCACTACCTTACAAAATATGCCATGCGCACTCCCTAGCTAACAACCATACAGCAATGGAAAGAAAACAGTTGTACATAAAGAAAAAAAATTCAACCACTAGAATATTCCTCTCTTATTTCTTCTAGAGAATTCTTTTCTCCTCTCAGCTGACCTGCCATCTAGTGCTAATGTAGATGATGATGATTATGCTGTTGACTCTCCAACTCACCAGCTTCATTGACTTTCAATAGCCCCCCCGCAAGATGGAGAGTAGATATATGTTACTCTCATCTTGAGCATGCATGAATAAAAATTTTGAGAGTCCAAAGCTTTAGGAAGTATATCTGCTGTCTGTGATTTGCTGGGTACATGTTTTGTAACAATGCTTCCCTCTTGTATCTTGTTTCGAAGTAGGTGGCAATCAAGCTTTATTTACTTGGTTCTTTCAAGGAAGACCGGATTGGTGGCTATATACACAGCAGATTTGTTCTCACAGTATAGGAAAGTAGCTTGAGGATGTGCAACCTGTAAGTCCTCAAACAAGTATTTGAGTTAATCACAGTATACATTAGTCATAGCTCTATATTCTGCCTCTGATGAGGATCTAGAAGCAACATGTTGTTTCTTGGACTTCCAAGATACCAATGAGTCACCAATTAAAACACAATATCCTATCACGGACCTCCTGCTATCAGGACAAGCACCCCAATCTAAATCACTATATCCATGCAACTGTAACTTTGAGTCTCTTGAATAAAATAACCCTTGGCCTGGTGCCCTTTTGATGTATCTTAGAATCTTGTGTGCTGCATGTAAATGTGGGATCCGAGGGCTATCCATGAAATGACTCAATAACTGGAATGGATATGAAATATTAGGCCTAGTTATTATGAAGTATAGTAAATGACCAACTAACCCTCTGTAAATTGTTGGTTCTGGAAGCAATTCCCCTTCTTCTTTGCTCAACTTCATGTTTTGATCCATACGGATCCTAGCAAGTGTACAACCAATGGTCCCCGAGTCACTTAGAATGTTTAGAGCATACTTCCTCTAGCATATGTGAATACCATCCTTAGACTTGGCTACCTCAATCCCGAGAAAATACTTTAACTTATCCAGGTCTTTAATTTTAAACTTGTCAAGCAGAGTAGTTTTGAGGTAGTTAATGGTATCAATGCAATTACCAACCACTATAATATCATCTACATATACCATTATGGCTGTGAATGAACCTTTGGTACTCTTGGTAAACAAACTATAATCAGCTTAGACTGTGTGTACCCTTGCTCAACAATAAAACTGGAAAGTTTAGAGTACCCTTGGCGTGATGTATGTTTTAATCCATATATACTCTTTTTAAGTTTGCACACTTTCTTGTTGTTACCATTAGAATACCCAGGAGGAAGTTCCATATATACATCTTCATCTAACTCACCATATAAGAAGACATTATTTACATTAAATTAGAAAAGACTCCATCCCTTTATTGCTACTACAGCTAACAGAGTTCTAACAGTAACAAGTTTAGCCACGGGTGAGAAGGTCTCATGATAGTCGAGGCCTTCTTGTTGGGTGTATCCTTTTGCTACTAGTCTTGCTTTTAATCCCTCTACACTCCCATCAACATTAAACTTAACTTTATATACCAACTTACACCCAATTGCTTCCTTATCAAGAGGTAAATTAATTAAAACCCAAAGTATTAAGCTCAAGAGCTTCTATTTTGGCTCTCATGGTTGCGCACCATTCAGGAGAATTTTTGGCTTCTCGATAACTAAGAGGGAAACACTATCATGATTGGGATGAAATGGAAACAACAAAGGCTTTATGTAGATTAGACAGTTTTCCATAGGAAACACTATCACCAAGAGGGAAAGCATTACCTGAGGAATTCTTGCCTTTCTATTTGTCCAACATTTGAGATGGGTAAAGAAAGGTAGCCTGTTCGCATATGAAATCCTGCAACTGTGATGGTGCTCTTCGAATCCTTATTGACCTGCGGGGCAAGTGAGTGATAGGTGTGGTACTTGATGTGAGGTCATGGGTAGGAAGATTTTGACGGCTAGCTTCTGACTCAGCTCGAAGAAAAGATCACGAATTTCCTATTCAAAAATGGTATTTTGAGAGTTTACTTCAGTTTCTTGATAAGTGTTTGATGTAGGTGTGGCAAATTCTATAAAAATGGTAGGGATATGAGTGAAACTGACATTATTTTAGTCAGGTTGGGCATGGGTGTTGGTAAGGGTCCCATTCTTGTAAGAAAAAACATTTTCATAGAAAACTACATTCCCAAAGACAAACATTTTCTTGGTTTCAAGGTCCAGCAGAGTGTATCCCTTAATCCCAAAGGGATACCCCATAAACACACACATTTTTGCTCTAAGATCAAATTTGTGCCTTCCATTGACAATGGTGGTAGCAAAAGCTAAACACCCAAAAACTTTAAGATGCATGTAGTCTGGTTTTTTGTTGAGCAAAATTTGATAAGTACTTTTGTTATTTAATATGGGTGAAGGTGTCCTATTTATAAGATGGACAACAGTTAAAGCACAATGGTTCCAATATTTTAAGGGAATACCACTTTGAAATCTCAATGTCCTGGTGTGTTTAAAATGTGTTGGTGTTTTCTCTCCACCACAGCATTTTGTTGGGGTGTCTCAACACAACTTCTTTTATGTATGATGCCCTTTTAAAGATAAAAATCTTTCATATTAAACCCCCTCCCCCCAATCGTCACTTCGAATGGTTTTTATTTGGTTTCAAATTGAGTTTTTACCATAGTACAAAAACTTCGAACAGTGGTAGTGGCATCAGATTTAACTTTCAACATATAAGCCCAAGTACACCTACTAAAATCATCCACAATAGTCAAGAACTATTTAGAACCATCACTGCCAATCTCATTGCAAGGACCCCAAATGTCACAATGTAGTAGTTCAAAACATTTTTCTATCTTGTGTGTACTTACAAGAAAAGGCAATTTGTGCAGCTTAGCTAAAGGACATATGGAGTAAAGTTTCTCAAGAGGAGTTTTGGAAAAGTTAACATCACTAGCTATGTTAGAAAGTGAATAAGAAAGAGTGTCCTAGTCTATAATGCCAAACATCAAAGTTTTGATCATTGCTGGTGACTAAAGCAGAAACTAGAAT
Source organism: Pterocarya stenoptera (assembly GCA_003123785.1). NCBI lineage: Eukaryota > Viridiplantae > Streptophyta > Magnoliopsida > Fagales > Juglandaceae > Pterocarya > Pterocarya stenoptera. The sequence goes on along the minus strand of QEOT01121898.1, from coordinate 11,413 downwards.
TGAAGGTAATGGATTCCGTTTGGTCAAGGCATCTGATAAGGCTAAAGAAGAAACCTCATCTCACAACATATGGTATAGGCCCTATCACACTTTATCCATGCCAATCGTCCTCCAAACTGAAAGGTCCTTAACGTAGCAAAGATGAGGGAAGAAAATCAAATAACAATGAAGTGTTTGAGCTAATTTCCTAGTAGAAATCAAATTGAAAATGAAGCTAGGAACACAAAGACATCTTGAAGGATTAAAGAGTTTGTAAGTTTCATTGACCCTATGTGAGGGCCATGGAGTCATGAACAGGTCCTTCAATAGATATTTCTCTTCTTGTTGTATTATGGAACAAACGTCATGAAGACTAGGGAAGGGTTTTATTAAGAGAATTTGAGCTTTGATTCCCATGTAAGATTCATTTTAAACCCATTAGAAATTTCATAACCCAATCCCTTCGTTGATTCAGCACCACAATCTTTAAGCTAGCACAACTATAACTAGGAATGACCTCATAATTCAAAAGTTCATCCAGTAGGGTTTTGAGTTGGAAAAATAAACCCTTATAACATCTTGGTTTTGCATTAGCATGGTTATAGCTTGCTTGATTTCAAAAATCCAAGGTGCATTTTGTTTGGAAAAACATTGTTCCAGCTCAAGCCAAAGTTGATGTGTTGTTTCTGCATATACTGTGCTACACTTGATGTCAACAACCACGATATTTTGCATCCAGGTAATCACAATATCATTGCAACGTAACCAATGCTCCATGAGGGGGTCGTTTAGATCAGTTGGTTCACAAAAGCTCATATCAATAAAGCTGAGCTTATTTTTTATTCGTAATGCTCTCTTTATTGATTGAGCCCATGAGTAATAGTTACTGGCATCCAAGCTATGGGTAACAAGAATGGAGCTAGTACCATCGTTGCTTCCAATATAGTATGGATTGCTTGGATGAGCAGGGTCTTTGTTTGGGTTTAAGTTTTGGTTTGGTTTTCTAAGCTGGGATCTTCCATAACCAATCTTTGGTTCCATAAAGAAATGAAAAATAGTGTAAAAGAAATCACCAAATCCTTGAGCAGGATGATAAAAAAAAAGGGGGGGGTTGAAAAGAATTGCATATATTCTGCTTGTTAAAATGTCTGTACAGAGGACTAACTTTTATAGCCTTACAAGAATATCACTATCTTACAAAATCTGCCATGCGCATTCCCTAGCTAACAACCTATACAGAAATGGAAAGAAAACAAATATAAATAAAACAAAACAAAAAATTCAACCACCAGAATATTCTTCTCTTATTTCTTCTAGAGAATTCTTTTCTCCTCTCAGCTGACTTGCTATCCAATGCTGATGTAGATAATGATGACTGTGCTGTTGACTCTCCAACTCAGCAGCTTCATTAACTTTCAATAGGTTTTGAGTTAAGATGAGTTTATTGATTTGAGAATTAGGTTTTTAGATGTTAGACTTAGCTTAAAATTAGAATGAACAGAGGTTAAGAAGACTGATCTAGGAGCTCATTGATTTTTTTTTCTCGTCCTCCAAAACTCGAATCCCCTCTCCAAGAAGCAGATCCAAAATCCCCCTTCTTTGTTGCCCTTTTTTTTCCTCTTTAAGTCCATTTTCCTTGTTTTATATGTCTTGTCTTCTAGTTTTATGTCTCATCTTTACTTTATGTCCATTCAAACTTTATCATCCTCCCTTTCACGGGTATAACGTTGCATAACGGGACTTCAATCTTATATGGACTCTTGGTGGACTTTACTCATGCACTCATTTAATGATGCCCTATTTAAGTGTTGGGTTTTCTTTAAAAAATAAAAGTGATTGAGAATGTACTTAATTGAAATTTAGAGAAAAAGGAATAAGCTTATAGTAAAGCATTTGTTGGGCAATGGAGGTGGATTGGTAATTGAAATTGATAAAGCATGTAAAGATCTCAAATTTAGTATACAAACAAGGTTAACAAAAAATTCATGTAGCTAGGAATAAGGATTGCAAACTCACTTGGAACTTTTTCTGTTTGTGAATAAAAGGAACTCATTTCTTAAAGAAGGCAGATATTTTTATATTGTTGAGAGAATAAAAAAAATGTGACTGTTGTGACCTCGCACGGAAAATTGCCTTGAAAACATAGGACACGTAATTTGTAATGTGGGCAACCTTTAAGGCAAGCTGATCAACTCATTTGGTTATATAAATTTTGATAATTGTTCTTTAGAGCATGATTTTGCGTTAAAGCACTGAAATTGTCCCTTAGGTTTTCATTTAACCTATTTATGCTCTATTTTCTATTTTTTCTTTTTCTTTTTTAAGGGAAACTGTCATCATTCATTCATCAGAGAAACATGACCAGATACATGCAAGGATATCCACATATCAACCATTACCTCAAATCAATTAATGCATTTGGAGCTCCACTAGTACACTATTTCTTTTTGTGATTGATCTAGTCTTCACTACTGCTGATACTCTCTACAGACAAACGTCCAAGAGACAGCAATCTGCCTAAGTAGAGACTCAGCCTCACCCTTCATAAAAAGAGAGAATACAACATCTACAGACAAACATCCAACAAACTTCTAATGTTGGATTAATAGCTATTATAGATAATTGAACAAACAATTGGTAGCTTTGGCATTTGTATAGTTTATTATTTGAATAATTAATGCTTCTCCTTAATGATTCTCAATATCATTTTGAATGGAAAATACGTACCTTGCATGTACAATTGTGATCCATTCGATTTCTGCTTCAACAATAGCTTTGAAACTTTGACTAATTTTATAGCTTTCCCAATAAATGAATCTCGTCCGATTTATTGAAATCATAGTTTTGAATTCCATTCTGTTCTGGTTGAAATTTTTCGTTCCAGTGTAATACTTGATACACTATACATCATCATTCCATTCCGACCATTCCGATCTGTTCCAACTCGTTTCAGCCAATTCTAAACTACATCCTATTCCGAATTGTTTTAATGGCAACTTTGTAATTTTCTTGAGTTTGGATGACATTTTTGTAAATTTTAAATTTAGACGATAGTCATGTAATTTTAAAATATAAAAGGAATTTATCTAATTTAATTTTTTTTAATTTTAAATATGTCCTTTCATCTCTTTCCTTTTTTAAAAAAAAAAATCATTATTTTTAATAATTTCTCAACTCTTTTTTTTTCTTTATTTTTTTGTCTCACTCAAGTTTGTCATTTTTAATATTATCTTTTGACACCAATATCTCTACCTTTTTTTTAATGTTTTGTATATACATTTTAGAAATCTTAAATTCTTCCATATAAAGTATTTTCCATTTTATTTTACAAGAAAATAAGAATTTTTTAAATAATATCGAAGATCTCTACAAAAGTTGTGCATCATGAGGTTAGAGAGGTAAGAGAAATATTTTAGCCATAAAAAGATCTCATAAAAGTAAGCCCATAAGCTGACATTACTTGATATGGTATATCATATTGTAAATTTACTTTTATTGTAAAGTATATCCAATGCATCATATGAGTCCATATCAACTTATAGATTTAATTTTGTGAAATTTTTTTATGTCTGCCAATAGCTAATGTTATCTTTAAGTTTAATTGGAATTGCAGCCTATCCCGTTTGCTCGTTCGAGAAGTCTTGTGCGCATCAATGCAATAACTGGTTGATAAAGACACGAGATGTCTAGCGAAATTCATTACCAAGCTATTTTTCCAATCTACATATTTTCGTGTGATATGAAATTGTTAAGTTCAATGCAAACAAGTTTCCAATGCCACCAAGCATGCATTAATTTGACTTTGAAATTAAAAATAAAATAAAATTATGACTATTTTACAAGCCAATAAACCTTCTCATTTTGAGGTTACGTGGGTAGGGGCTACAGGGTGTGAGGACATTATCAAGAATTATTGGCAATCAATAGACCATGTTGATTCTGTTACAAAGCTTATGAGTGATATCTCTTCGTGTAATCAACATTTGAAGTTGTTACATTCTTGCAGTTGGATCTTGAAGAAGTAGGCTAAAAATAAAGATAATAATAGAGGAAAAGAGATAGAGAGATTGATTGTGAAGATCAGGAAGCTGCAAGATAATGAAGGACCAGAAAATGCTGAGGAAATTAGAGAGTTACAAAAGGAGGTAGGGGTGTTGTTGGTGCAAGAAGATGTCGAATGAAGGCAGAGAGCTAAAAGGAACTGGTATAGACTAGGTGATAAGAATACCAAGTTTTTACATGCATGTGCAACCTAGAGAGGAAGGAGAAATCAGATTCAAGTAGTGATGGATTCTCAAACCAGATTGTGAGAGGATCAAGAAGGCATAGCATGGGCTTTTAATAATCACTACTCAGAAGTATATAGAATAGCTGCACCATCGACAATAGTCATTGTAACCTACCTGCAATCTATGGAACCTAGAGTAACAAGGGCTATGAATGAAGCACTACAGAAAGAGTTTACTAAAGAGGAAGTGGAAGCTGCTCTACACCAAATTGGCCCTTTCAAAGCTCCAAGGCCAGATGGCTATCGGGCCTACTTTTATCAAACGTATTAGAAGATTGTAGGAGAGGATGTGTGATGCTGATCTTAATTTTCTGAGAGGTGGAGGTATGTTGAGATCTGTTAATCATACCTTTGTTGCATTGATATCCAAAGTTAAAGAGCCTAAACAATGGAAGATTATAGGCCAATTAGTTTATGCAACGTGCTGTACAAAATTATTGCTAAGACTCTAGCGAATAGACTGAAATTGGTGGTCAATGAAGTCATCTCCAAGAATCATAGTGCTTTCATCCCTAGGAGACTCATCACTGACAATATTATAGCTGCTTATGAAATTTTACACTCTATGAAAATGAGACAGAAGGGCCGAAAAGGGAGTATGGCTTTAAAACTTGATATCTCTAAAGCATATGATAGAGTAGGGTGGGTGTATTTGAAGGCAGTGATGGTGAAGATGGGATTTAGGGATAGATGGGCAAAGTTGATAATACAATGTGTGTCATCTGTGTTGTATGCAATTTTGATGAATGGGAAACAAGAAGCTACAATCCTACCAACAAGGGGTTTGAGGCAGGGAGACCCTTTGTCTCCATATCTATTCCTTATTTGTATAGAGGATTGAGTACTTTGATTAACCAGGTAGAAGCTAGAGGGGATTTAAAATGGGTGTCAGTGGCTAGAAGGGGTAAAAACATCACTCGCCTGCTTTTTGCATATGACTGCATTGTCTTTGGACAATCTAACTGGCAGGAATGGAGGAGCATGAAGAGTGTGCTTGATTTGTATGAACAAGCCTCGGGTCAGAGCTTAAACAGACAAAAGACTTCCCTGTTTTTCAGTTACAATATTCAAAGAGATGAGAGAATTAAAATAGTTAAGGATATTGGAGTAGGGGTGCAAAATAATTGTGAGAACTATTTAGGGATGTCAATAATGGCAAGGAGGTCTCAATATAATACTTTTAGAGGGATAAAGGATAGAGTGTGGAATAAGATAAATAACTGAAAAAGCAATTCCTCTCTCCCTCGGGGAAGAAAGTGTTGTCTAAGGCAATGATACAAGTAGTCCCTACATACCATATGAATGTCTTTAAACGTCCTAAAAGGTTATGTAAGGAGATAGCAGCTTTGATAGGCAAATTCTGATGGGGTTTTAAACAAAATAACAGAAGGATCCAATGGAAGAGCTAGACAAAATTGGGGATGGCAAAGTCTGATGAAGGCCTGAGATTTAGAGAGCTCGAAAGCTTCAATCAAGCTCTACTTGCTAAACAATGTTGGAGAGTGCTTATCACGCCTAATTCTGTTGCAACAAAGGTATTACAGGAAAAATATTTCAGACATACTAAGATTTTAAAGGCCAAACTTGGTGGTGGGCCTTCAAAAATCTAGAGAAGTCTGTGGGGTTCTTTAAAGTTGTTGAATGAGGAGCTAGTTTGGAAGGTTGGGAATGGTGAGGAAATTAGTATTTGGGGAGACAAGTGGATTCCTAAGCCATATTTATTAAGCATTCAATCTCCTATTAAGAATCTTAATGCAGATGCAAAAGTGAAAGAATTGTTTGAGAATGGTATGTGGAATTACAAGCTGGTAAGTGATACTTTGTTGGAAGATGAAGCAGAAATTGTGTGTGGTCTTCCTATCAGTCGGGCTAATTCTCAATTTAAAAGGATTTGGTCTTTAACAAAAGATGGGATCTATTATGTGAAAAGTGCATACCACCTTGAGAAGTGCAAAAAGAAGAGGGGAAAAGGGGCTCCATCTGATTCTAAGGCTTGGAAGGGTGGCTGGAGGAGTTTGTAGAATTTAAACACACTAAAGGTTGTAAAGATGTTTATGTGGAAAGCAGTGAATAATAGCTTGCCTACAAGACAAAGTTTAAATAGAAGAAAGGTGCTGAAAAACTCAATTTGTCTAGTGTGTGGTTTGGAAGAGAAGTATGCCTGTCATGTATTATGGAGTTGTAGTATAGCAGATTTGTAGTCTGATAATTCCAATCATGTACAGAAGTGGCATCGAGATGAAGGGGATTTCTTTTGTCTGTGGCAGTTGATGGCGAAAAAGTTACAAAGTGAAGAGTTAGATGTTGTGGCAATAGTTATGAGAAATATTAGGCTGAGAAGAAATACTTATGTGTTTGAGGGTAGATTCAAAGGGCCTACTAAGTTGTTTATACAAGAGCAGGTTGATAGTAGTAGGGAGAGAAATTGTAGGACAGTGGAAAGAGGAGAGGCTAGTTGGAAGATGCCAAAAGCTGATTTTGTGAAAATAAGTTGGGATGCGGATTTGGATTCAGAAAAGAAGAGAATGGGTATGAGAGTAGTGGTGCATTCAGAAAAGAAGAGAATATGTATGAGAGTAGTGGTGAAGGATAAAGAGGCAAAAGTGTTGCTATCCCTGTGCAAGGCAATAGAAGGTATCAGTAACCCAACTCTTGCAAAATTATATGCTTTGTGGAGGGCTATAAAGTTGTGTACTGAGTTGAACTGGGCAAAGGCCATATTTGAAAGAGATGCAATGGCAGTGATTAGATTTTTAAATAGCTCAAGAATCAGCTGAGAATAGAATGGACAGATAGTTGAAAATATAAAACAGATTTTATACAATAGACAGGATTGAAAAATGCAACATACTTATAGAGAGAGTAACAAAGTAGCTCACACACTAGCTAAGACAGTACTTACTGTTAGGGAAGAGAAGATTTGAATAGAAGAAGGGCCTTTGGGCATATATACTTTTGCATTACACGACAAACTATGTAATGGTTAGTTTTTTATGAAATATAGAATGGAGGTTTCTGTTTCAAAAAAAAAAAAACATTTGAAGCTTTCGCACGATTCAATCTCAATTGCAATCTAAGCAGAATCAATTAAATAACTTATTAGCGGGCCCTCCATCTTTATTTTTCAGATTTGTTTGACTTTCCTTAGACATGACATTCATTTTTTATTAAAACGTGAAGAGTTAACGTAGAAACAAAAGTAAAAGAATTTATAGTTACCATTGGGTGATTAGAATTCTAAGTTCTTTCATCGAAAAGCTTCTCAAAGATGGTCAAAAAATTTTATTTCAGCTTCAAGATGATTATGAGTGCTCGACAGAGAGAAGGGCATTAGATGGTATTATCATATTTCCAACACTTTTTTGCATATTCTAATCCAACATGTATGGAGTTTGTGCTTGAGAATGTCAATTCAAAGGTCACGAAAACAATGAATGGTGATCTTTTGAAACCCTATTCAATTGAAGAGATACAATATGCTTTATTTCAGATGCACCCTTTTAAGGCACCAGGGTTTAATGGTCTGTGTCTATTTTTTTACCAAAAATATTGGCACATTGTAGAGAGTTTGTTTACACGGCCAGTTTTAGACTCTTTAAACAATAGTGTAGTATCACCTACTTTAAATAAGATTTTTATTGTTCTTGTGCCAAAAAAGAAGAAGCTTGAAAAAATTACAGAATATAGGCCTATTAGCTTATGCAATGTGATTTACAAAATCATTGCAAAAGTTATTGTTAGAGCATTCTCATTGGCTTAGCCAAATGTAAATGCAAACCAAAATTTGGCTAACAATCCCTTAAAATGGTCTATATTAGAATAGGCAAAAAACATATATTTTGCTTGCTAGCTACAGTAATTTTGTATGTTTGTATGGTTATTGTTCACCTTCCATTGAATAATTTATATTAATTTCTCTCATTTTGTTGCTACATAACAGTTGCACCACTAATTATTATTTATATATATAAATGCTTGGGTTCCTACAATTTACAAAGGGTTTGAATTGCAAAATATGAGAAAAAAAAATTAGATTAAAAAAATTATAAAAAGTATTAAATTAATAATATTTTATTATTATTTTGACTAATAGATGGATAATCCAATATGAGAATATCTCTTTAATAGAATAGACAAAAGGCAAAACATGTGATTTTAGTCAAATTTTAGCTTTGCCTTAGCTTAGGCCAATGAGAATGCTCTTAATAGGCTTAAAATCATTTTACCCTTGTGGTGTCAGATAGTCAAAGTGCTTTTGTCCCTGGTAGGCTTATAATGGATAATGTTTTTGTGGCATTTGAAATTGTTCATTGTATTCGTAAAAGAAAGATGGAGTGTAGTGGTTTGATGTCATTGAAATTGAATATGAGTAAACCGTATAATCGAGTGGAATGGATTTTTCTTGAGAATATCCTATTGAACCTTGGTTTTGGTAGAAGATGGGTATCTTTTGTATTTTCTTGCATTAATTCAGTCTCTTATAAGGTGCTAATTAATGGCGTGCCTACTTCTTTATTTACTGCATCTCTGAGTTCGCGTCAGGGCGATCCATTATCTCCTTACTTTTTTATTCTAAGTGCTAAGGGGTTGTCTTCTCTTTTTGAGGTTGCTGAATATAAGAAATTATTTTTCAAAACTTGTCCTAGAGCTCCTACTATTACTCATTTGCTTTTTGCTGATGACAGTTTATTATTTTGCCAGGTTACTTGTTCCCAAAAAGGAAGTTTGAAGTAGTTAATACAAGTTTATGGGTTGGCTTAAGGACAACAGATAAATATGGACAAATCTGAACTTTTTATTAGTCCTAACACAAAACCTGAGGAAATTGATGCAATTATGGCTATTTAGAATGTGAATTCTTTACAACCTCATGATCAATATGTAAAACATTTAAGGAGTTAAAAGATAAGGTTTGGAATAAGTTACAAGGTTAGAAGGAATAGTTGCTTTCACAAGCGGGTCGAGAAGTATTAACAAAAGCGGTTGTGCAGGCTTTACCTACATACACTATGAGTTGCTTGTCATTAGCAAAATCTTTTTGTCAAGACTTAGAAGGTTTGTTTGCTAAAATCTTGTGCAAACAACGACAATCTGAACGAAAGATACATTGGCTTCGTTGGTCAAAGATGTGTGCTTCAAAGTTGCGGAGTGGTATGGGTTTCAAGAGCCATGACCTTTTATTTTGGCTTTGCTAGCAAAACAAGGTTGGCAAATAATTCAAAATCCTAACTCCTTGTTGTCTCGAGTTTATAAAATTAAGTATTTTCCTACTACAGATTTTCTACATTCACATTTGGGTAGGAAGCCCTCATATGCATGGAGGAGTATTTGTGCTGCTAAATCTCTCTTGATACCTGGGGGTATTTGGAAGATAGGAAATGGTGATAGTGTTAGAATTAATCAAGATAAATGGGTCCCTATTTTCTGGTTACCTCAGTCTCTTCTGCCTAATCATGTTCTTCAAGAGGATTTGAAAGTTAATATGTTTATGCATCAGCATAATAGAGCTTGGGATGTGGATTTGATACAATCTATATTTCCTCCTTTTATTGCTAATGCTATTATACAACTTCCTTTACTTCCGAGAGCATGGAAAGATAAGTTTGTATGGACAGGTACTAAAAATGGTTTATATTTGGTAAAATATGGATATCATCTTGTTGTGACATTATTTTATTCTACTATGGGTGCTGAAAGTTCTTATTATCATGTTTCTTCACCCTTTTGGCGTCAATTCTGGAATCTAGTGGCTTATTTGGAAGATGGAATGATTTCATCTTATCTCATCTCATCTCATTTCCTTCCCAAACATTATTTAAACACAAACACTTTTCAATTTCAATATTTAACTTTTTCATCTAATCATTATAATTTTTTCAAACTTCCAAATAAAACACAAAAAACAATCAACTTTTTCAAATTCCAAAAATAAAAATTATATTAAAAAATTATATTCTAACAATATTTTAACTTTATAATATTTTTATTCAACTTTTTCTCTTCTTTCCCAAAATCTCATAAAAAATCACAACTCAAACATTTTTACTACTATTCACGAATTTCTCATTTCATCTAATTTCTTAAGCATCCTAAATCTTCCAAATAAAGTTAGAAAATTTGGATGTCATACTTATAAGGATAATGTACCAACAAAATTGAATTTGCTGAAGAAGGGGGCGTTCTTTCTAGTGCGGTTTGTTTTCTTTGTATTTTGGTAATGGAAGATTGGTGTCACACTTTTTGGCGTTGTCTAGATGTGAAAATTTTGCTAGGAGTACGTTGTCCTTTTGTTCTACCTTTTTTTAGGAGTATTGGTAATTATTCTGATTTGGTATGGGCTTTGATGCAATTTGTTTTCACTTTAGTTCCTTGATTCATTACTAGTTCTTGGAGTGTTTGAAAATATAGGAATATGAAGTTATTTCTGAATTCTAATTGTATGCTTCAAGATGTTGTTGCTAAGTGCTTGGCATATGCTGAGTGATACAGTACCATTAAATCGCATAAGTTGATTGTAAGAAAGGAAACTATTCTCTTTTGGAAACCTCACTTGCCAAGTACGGTCAAACTTAATTTTGAAGTTGTTTTGTTCCGATCTTTTGATTTTAGGGATGTGGGGGCTATTCTAAGAAATGATAAAGAGGATGTTTTATTTGCTCTATGTCAAGAAGAGTTTGGGCTGTTTAAAGTGGAAGACATTGAAGCTTTGGATACTTTGAGGGATTTACAAATAATCTAGCATTTGGGTTTTTCTAGTTTAGTATTGGAATGAGATTTTTTATTTGTGATTGAAGATTTGGCTCCAAGGACTCTAACTTTTCGAGATGGGGGAATATTCTATCTGAGATACAAAGGCTTCTATTTTCTTTTGAGAAATCTAAAGTATTTCATGTTGGGAGGCAAGGAAATGAAGTAGCTCATTTACTTGCAAGTTATGCTCGCCACCTTGTGGATGATACAGTTCAGTAATAGCCTCAATGCCTAAATTTTATTCAGTCTAGAGTCTTATTATATACAGATTTTATTCTTGATTGAGCGCTGTTGTCGTGCTATTTCTCTCAAGTTTTCATTTCATCTTATGGTACAACAAAATAAGCAAAGATGTATCTAAGTTGTCCTCCAAAATGCTTCCTATTGCATTTTATT
>QEOT01121897.1:0-18889 GCA_003123785.1 Pterocarya stenoptera | reverse complement strand
GCAGTCGCTATAAAGTTTAGTCGACTGAGTTTTCATGATGTCCTTAAATATTTTCTATTTTTAATTAGGCATTTCTCTAGCACGTGTCTTGTATACTCGGGCTTTGCCTTTTGCACTTTTCAATACAATTTTTTATCATTTACAAGAAAAAAGGAAAACAATAGAAAGGATGATATCCTATCTACTAACCTGAATAACAACCATAGTTCCGACGGCAGTGGCCACATGGGCAGCCCTTGGCGTGGGCGGTTCTCCAAAGGGAGTGATCCTGCAAAATAAGATTGTTATAAACCCAAATGATAACTGACATTGGGGTAAAAATGAATTACTTAACTGCAACCAAGAACACACTATTTAAGAATGGCCATGGAACCCCTAGGGGTTGGCTCAAGTGGTAAAGGCACTTGAGGGTATGCTCCCCCTAAGTCTAAGGTTCAAATCCCCTTGGGTGCAAACAATCTCTAGGGGCCAACAGACTGGGGGATTTTCCCCTTGAATTACCCAAGGTGCACTTGCAGGAACTCCTTGCTGAAGGCCTGTGCACCCGCGGGATTCCACAGGACACTGTTTCCGAACACCCGGTGCCAATAAAAAAAAAAAGAATGGCCATGGACAGATTAGATGAGGAACCATTGTTCCTAGGCTTACCTAGACCATTTATTTGTCAACACATCGTAACAGTGCACATCAGCGGTAGCACCCGCTAGTCCTGCAATATAATTAAACCATAATAGTCATGAAACATTAAAGAATGGAACATTATCATTGAAAAAAACCAAGTAGACATCCCTCTTTCACAATAATCTTAGAAAGATAAAGGAATCACATATTCTTCATCTTCAGCCATATCTTGCATACGTTAGTAGAAAATATGTCAATGAAATCCCATTGCATCTAACATGTAAATCATATAGTTTACGACTCAACATAGCCATGCCAGTCATTCAGGTTGCTTAAATCAGCTCTTTACCCCATCATCAAATCAAATTCTTAGTAGAACAAGAAATAACATTAGGAATGTTCACACCATAAATAAGGAAAGACAACCTAAAAAACTATGAATTATCAAGTCAATTCTGATTTCTGATAAAACTATAGTCCAGGAACAACTCAAATAAAAATTAGGAATTTTCACTCTCTAATAGTATATGTGGTCTAATTAAGGAATTCAAAGACACTTTAAATCACATTATAATTAAAAGCTTAAATAACAATAGGAGAATCAGTTTCTGAGCACCATAAATGAACAGGAATTGAATCAATTGAACTACTTGTACTGACTTTGACTGGAAATCAAAACAACAACAATAACAAAGTTAAATTTTTTTAAAATAAAGTTAAAATTTACTCAACAGAATCCATCAAGGACCCAATATAATGCTTGCTTCAAATTACTAAGACCCCAAAACCATAATATAATTCCTGAGTGCCATTACACCATAATTGATAACAAAACAAGCTTACGGTGAAGGAGATGCATACAGTTAGAAAACCAATTGAGTTGAAAATTATAATTTAAGGCTTCCAGTACCATGGAAGATATCAAGCCGAACATATGAACACAGGCCGAAGTCATTGGAATTAAACAAAACCAGGGGTCACGTACCCCTTGGACAATTAAAGTTTATAAACGACAACAAACCCGATTCTAATTTCATGATAATCAATAAGATAAAATGGTAAGGTATCTGGCATTCGTAACATGTTAAACTAGGGTTTCCGCTACATAAACATCTGAACCAGACAACAAATCTATGGAGCGGCACTAACTTCAGCTTCAAATACCAGACCCTTACCAATTTAATTAGCAGGAGTTTAAGATTAGGGTTTCGCAATTTATATCAGAATCTGCAAATGAATACTCTCCACCGCCACCCCCACCCACCCCACCCAAAAAAAAAAAGGAAAAGCCTCTACCACCCAAAAAGCAATACAGTATAATAGCGAAAAAAATAATTGAATTCATCCATCCAATTAGGAAACATACGGATGCCAGCGCTCCCGGCAGACGAAGGAGTCCCCGAAGCTGCGGAATTTCCCTCGAGCGCGGTGGCACCTCCAAACAAAATCAACCTAGGACCAATATACCCAGGCGTGCCCTCCTCCCCAACTGCCGCAACCGCCGTGAGAGTGTGACCACACCTTGGGCCCGGCCCGTCCTCCTTCTTCTCTATAATCGCATTCACCACCGAATAGGTCGGGGCATGCCTAGGCCCCACCACCGGGCTCTGCTGCCCCTGCGGTGCCGGTTGCTGCTGCTGCGGAGGTGGTTGAGGCGGAGACTGAGCCGGCGAGGACTCACCTAGCTGCTCTCTCTCCATTGCAGCCGGAGACGACTCCGTGTTGTGGTTCTGCACCGCCGGATCGTGATCGGTCTCGGGCACCATCGACGACGAATCCAAATCCATTGCTTCAATGCCTCGATTCGTGCCCTATATTCGAGATCGGAGCTAGAATTCCCGCAAATTCTCATTTCGAATCACCATTTCGAACCACCTGTGAAATCAAGGGCCCCCACCTCCAAGGATCCCCGAAACTAAGAGAATTCACAGAAACGAAACCCTAGTTCAGATCCTCAACTCTTAAATTCGACAAGCCGCGCAAAATTTCCCGAGAAAATTACGGACGCTCTCTCCCTCCCCCCTCTCTCTCTCTCTCTCTCTTTCTCTCTCTTTATATATATGAAGAACCTCGGGGAAATATAAACGGGACGGAGAAAATCTCAAATACACAACAAAGACATCAAAGTGAGAAAATAGTATTCCCCATCTCTCTATGTATAAAATCCCTCAGTTTCTCACTTTCTCTGCTTACCAATCACTCGCTTTCTCTCTCTGAGAAAAAAAAAGTATAAATATAGGAAATGGTTACGTTTTTTTTTTGTTTTTTTTTTTTGGAATTTTTTTGTGGGTCCCTCTTCCTGATGTCGTATTCAAACGACCGCAGTGCAAAGGCCTGTACGGATGGGAGCAATGCGCCGCTGAGTATGGGTAATTACTGGAATGTATTCTTCGTATTAAGGCATCGTTTTGTTACGCATTTTAGAAATAAGATGAAATATTTTTAAATAAAATATTATTTTATAATATTATTTTTATTTTTAAATTATTTATTATATTTTAAGTAGAAGTTTACAAAAATTTTAATAATTATATTAAATAAAATAAAATTATTTAATTTTATATAATCAAACTAATCATTACTGCTTTCATTTATTTGAATGAATAAATGAATTGTCTCGTCATTTAGCCAATTTGTGCTAAGATGTATTCAACAGAATAGGAAAATGTTATTCTCTGTCAGGAATGTAACCATTTTCAGTTATGTTAGTTTAAGCGTTACATTTTTAAGTAATTTCTATTTAAATAATTGAACTATGTAATTATATAAAGTTTGTGGCGTTAATAAAGGATAATATTATAAAAAGAGTAAAATGAAAATAGAATAGTAATGTAACATATAGATTTTTTCTTATAAAAACAAAATTCTCATAACTAAGATATAGAACAAAGCGTTTGATAGGAAGTGGGTATGACACCCCTAATGTTGATTATCAATAGAGTTTCCTAAAGGAATTTATTGACAATTTAGATTTTTTATACCCTTTAATAAAAGGCTATTACATCAGTTTTTTTATTGGAAGAGAAGAAAACACAAGCTCCGATTTTTTTTTTACTCGTTATTTTTCACATTACACTTATTTTATTTTTATTTTTATTTTTTGTTTTATTCCTACTAAACGAATTGAGTTTTTTAACTTATCATCCCTATGCCATATACTTTTTAAAGAAAAAAATAAAAAGATAAAAAAATATATGTAATGTGATGTAGAAATTATGAGTAGAATATTTCTTATTTAATAACCATCTCGATAAAATGATGGCGAGATCTATTACATTTTATAACTCTATTATAAATGATAGTTTTATAAAATTAAAATTCACTTTTAGGTTGGTTTGAATTCAGAGATTGTATAAGATTGTTTTAGACGAAAGATTAAAGTTGAAAAAAATATTGTTAGATTATTATTTTTTAATATTATTATTGTTTTGGGATTCGAAAAAATTGAATTGAGATTTGAAAAAGTTGAATTATTTATTATATTTTATGTAGAAATTTTTTAAAAAAATTATGATTATGAGATAAGATAAGATAAAACACTTTATGAAACAAAAAGAATTTAATAAACTTACATATTTAGATTGATTGATTGATTAAATGAAAGGAGATAACGATGCAACTGCATTGTCTCGCTACTTTTAGAAATCAACACTCGCTTATTGCTTTGCCACTTAGCGCACTTCAACAACATAATTTTGTTGTCACGTTGAGGTAATTAATGAAAGATTTTGATTAGGAGTAGGTGATTAGATTGATAAAAATTATTTGATGTTTTGGAAAGTTGGATGAATGTAAAACATTTTGATTTTTCTATAAATATTTGAAGTCAATTTAGAAGTTATTAGATAATATTTTATATAAGTCAAGAATGTCTGTATCCAAATTTTAAAGAGTCTGAAATTATCTTGTAAAAAAATTAAATAGAAATTATATTTATTAAGAAGAATTAGTGTAAGGTGTCAATAGTCGCGTCAACAGAGTTTTTTACAGCAAAATCTTTCTATCAGCAAAATCCTCTTGTGACTCAAACTCTTAACTGACTCATTCCATCAGTAGAATTTATTGATTGAATTGGTAGAACGTAATAATCTAATACAGAGATACTTAAATAATTTCACGACGATTCCAACATCTGACCCTTATGTTATTTCTATGTGGATTGTCGAATTTCGAAAGCAGATTTTTGTTGCCGCAAAGGACAGTATCTATGCTCAATGCTTGTTGCTAAACAGATACGACGTGATCCACTCATTAAAAAATAAATAAATAAGCCGTGAGTACAGAAAATCGTTTATATTTTCTATAGAATCTAAACCCGCACACCATGGGTTATAAGGCTACAGAATGGAATAACAAGGAGAAGAAAATGAAAGATGGAACTCCACCGGGACCCATTTGATTGGTGCGTGCAAGTAAACAGAAATTTGGAAGCGCGTGCAAAGTGCATTCGTCCAACTGACAAGTACATATGGGGTGGAGGTGGCTGGCTTAGCTAGATATGATATATTTACTCATAGAAATATATTAAAGTGTAGATTACAGGTTTATTTCCTTTAAATAACACCAACAACATGAAAAGTGGACAACTGGTTAAGGTTTATTTCCTTTAAATGGAAAATAATTTGCGGTGGTAACTACTAACTATCAAACAACCATAAAGTAGGTAAAATATTTTTAACTAAAATAAATATGGTTTTGAAATAAATTCCACTGTTATAAATATGTGTATTTGATAATTTATAATTTATTTTTAATTTTATGTTGTTTGTTTGAGATAATGTTTATTTTACTTTTTTAAAATATTTTGAAGGTATGCTCCAGTATCTAGTAATGCAACTATCGTGGATTTTTTTTATTAAAACTGTTAAATAGAATTTTTATCTATTTGGTACAAGATCATTGATGTTAGGATGTAATATTTTTTTAAAATTTGCTAAATGTTTAGAAAATAAGATTTCTTTAAAAAAGGATGTTAGAGAAGGTAAAACTAGTTATGAGAATAATTTGAAACTAAAGTCCTATATTAACAAAGATGATAAGAGACCCATTTGTTTTAACTGTAACAAATCGGATTACTTGGCTAAAAATTGTTGCTATAAGGAGAGAAAAAATAAGGCAATGAATAATCAAGATCATCTAACCCGCAGGCTCATATAATGCTTTCCAGGACTGACTCCATTGGAACCGATGAACGGTATATAATCGTAAGTCCCCAAATTTATTTGACTTATAGTGCTACTACTTGGATAGTTGACACAAGAGCCAATGTGCATGTCACTGTTAACCGCAATATTTTTTTAACATATCAGGATACAAACGGCATGAAAATGATGATGGGTAACTCCACATCTGCACGAGTATTTAGAGTAGAAAAAATTGAACTCAAACTAATATCTGGAAATACTCTTCCATTAGAAGAAGTATTTTACGTGCCAGGTGCGAGGAGGAACCTAATTAGTAGATCTTTATTTAGTGGGACATTATTTCAAACAAATAAAGTTATTTTAACTAAATATGAGTTATTTGCGGATAAATGTTCTGTGAGTGGTGGTTTGTTTTTAATAAATGTTCAAAATAATGTAGTAACAAAATTTGATTCTAATAATAAATTTGTATTTTTTACATGTTTCTCTTCAATATAACATGCTAAATTAGATCATGTTAATTATCTTAATGTTAAAAGAATGATAGATTTATGGATTATTCCTAAAGTTCCTGTTGCTTTTGATGAAAAATGTTTAATAGGTGTTCGATCAAAACAATTTAGAAAACCATTTAAATCTGTTATAAGAAATTTTTCATTACTTGAATTAATTCATAATAATAGTTGTTATCTAAATGGTGTCTCATTTAAAGGTGGTAATAAATACTTCATTATTTTTATAGATAATATGTCCAAATTTTGTTATGTTTACTTGATGAAAATAAAATATGAGTCTTTTACTAAATTTGTCATCTATAAAATTGAAGTTGAAAACCAATTGGAGAGAAATATTAAAATTATCAGGTCTGATAGAGGATGTGAATACTCATCTAATCAATTGGTTCAATACTCTAAGGAGAATGATATTATACATGAGAAAATCGATCCATGTCTCCTCAATCCAATGGTGTTTCTAAAATAAAAATAAAAATTTGGTAGATATGGTCAAATGCATGCTCTCTAATTCCAGCCTACCTGAGCAATGGTGGGAGGAAGCAATACTTGCATCTTGTTTTATCTTGAATAAAGTATTATTTAACGAATCTGACAAGACACTGTATGAATTCTAGAAGGGTGGAATACTCAATATTAATTTTTTTAGAATTTGCAGTTGTCTTGTAAAGGTTAATGTTTCAAAAATTAAAAAATGAAATTAGGTTCCAACACAGTAGATGCAGTATTCATTGGGTATGCTATACATAGTTCTGCATATAGAATTTTTATTACCAAATTAAAAGTTCAAGGTATTGATTCCAACATCATCATAGAGTCTAGGGATGCAACATTTTTTGAAGATCTATTTATTTTCAAAAATAAATTAGAAAGATCTTTACCTACAGTAAGTTTTCCTTCCATTGGGTAGGCAACCTACCACTATATCTAATCTTGAGAGTGCATCTAAATTAGAAAATGAACTTAAAAGAGGAAAATGAGTGAGAAAAGAAAATGATTTTGGACATGATTTTTATACTTATTCTATGGAAGAATACCTATTGACTTTCAAGGATATCGTGCTTTTCATTGATTATGTTCTATGGAAAGAAGCAGTAAATAATAAGATAGAATATCTTAAGAGTAATGGTACTCGGAACTTATGTCATCTTCCTCCTGAATGTAAAACCAATGGATGTAAATGGATTTTTACAAATAAATTTGAGACCTGATAGTACTGTTGATAAATTTAAAACTAAGCTGGTTGCAAAAGGCTTTATACAAAAAGAAGGTATCAATTATTTTTATACATATTCTCCTGTTACTAGAGTAACTACAATTCGTGTTCTAATTGCTCTACCAGAGATCCATAAACTTGAGGTCTACCAAATGAATGTAAAGACCGTATTTCTTAATAGAGATTTAGAAAAAGAGATATACATGGATTAACCAGAGGGGTTTGTGGTTTCAGGACATGAAATAAAAGTTTGTAAACTTATTAAATCTCTCTGTGGTTTAAAGCAAACCCTTAAAAACTAATACAAAAAATTTGATGAAATAATTTTATCTTATGATTTGGAGATAAATGAATCTCATAAGTGTTTATATACTAAAATAGTTAATGGTACATGCGTAATGCTATGCCTTTACGTTGATAATATTATCATCTTTAGTACCAATATATATTATTCTTAATGTTAAAAACTTTCTATTTAAGAATTTTGACATGAAAGACATGGGAGAGGCATAAGTAATTCTTGGTATTAAATTAATGAGATCTCGTGATAATATTAGCATAAAATAATCTCATTATATTAAAAAGATTCTTAAAAGTTTGAGAAATTTGAATGCAAATCTGTTAGTACTCATCTTGATCCTTATTTGCATTTAAGTGAGAATCTTAGAGATTTTGTATCGCAACTAAGATATTCTCACATTATTAGTGCGTTACTATATATTGCTAATTCTATTAGATCTGATATTTCATATGCTGTGAGTAGACTTAGCAGATATATTAGTAGGTCTGATGATTTTCATTGGAATGTATTTTTAAATATTTGAGAGGAACCATGACATATGGTATCCAATATTCTGGATATCCCACTGTATAAGAAGCATACAGTGATGCTAGTTAGATAATTGACACGATAGATCGTAAGAGAACGAGTGGATATATTTTCACTCACGGTGGAACAGTTGTAGCTTGGAGATCTTCCAAGCAAACTATGATTTCACAATCTATTATGGAGACTAAATTAATAGCCTTTGATACTATCGGACATGAGGTAGAGTGGCTTAAGAACTTATTATCAGAAATCCCACTAGTTAAAAAGTCCATACCAGTTATTTATGTTCTTTGTGACAATTGGGTTGTGAAAATGTTTGTAATAATAAATATTTTAATCATAAGATGAGACATTTGAGTATCAGACATTCTACGACAAGATACTTGACTTTAGAATATGTAAAGTCAGAAGATAACCTAGCGAATCCTTTGACGAAAGGACTAGCAAAGTTAAAAGGTATACGTACATCAAAGGGATGGGACTGAAGCCCATTAATTAGGTCACCGACAACTGCAACCCAACCTTCCTGATTGGAGATTCCAAGAAAAATGTTTAATGGGAAGAACAAACTACTTAAGTGACTGAAAAACACTGTTAAAATATGAGAATACCTTCCTACCGGTCAGAGTGTCCAACCTCAAATAACTGCCCTCCACATAAGTCATTTAATTTACATGTCCAACGCCACCCTACACCTGATCAAAAAATCACAAAACTCCCCAATCTTTCTCCTGTGCCCTCTTCATCTTCCACCAAAAGACCCTGACCAAACTCAGAGCTCGACCCTGCCAAGCCTCGATTGATGAAGATCAACCCCCCGAGCCATGTTAGAGCATTGGCATTGGCTTAGCCAAATACTTTTTCATCTTCAAATTTAGTTAATATCATCCACATTTAGCCCACATTAAATCAGTCAAACTGATTCAATCTAAAATATGAGTTACAGTAATTCTATTATTCTTTTCATATTTGAAAAGTACTATAACAAGTCTAAAATGAATATATGAGATTATTATATATTATAGATATGTGATTTTAATGAATTGTATACATGAGATTTTTATTTACATATGAGATAATGCACAAATATGTACATATGAGATTATTATATTATAGATTATTAGATTGTGAAAATAAAAAGGAATATGATTGTTAGAGGTTATTGAAGATTATGAAAATAAAATAAAAAAGTAATTAAAAAAATATAAATTAATTAAAGAAATATAAATAATAATAAAATAATAAAATTTTATTATTATAGGGAATGTGATGCCTAATCCAATATAGATCTTAAGTATTAAGTGATTAGTTAAAAGTTAAGAAGTTACATATTTTTCAAATTTTAAAGATTGAAATAACAAATCTAATGCTAATACTCTTAGGAAATGATAATGGGGGTGGAGTCTTTTATATGAGTTTGAAATGAAATAGAACAAACAGTTGGCAATAGAGGAATGGAAAGAGAATAGAAGATAGCATGGAGATTAGAATGCTTCTAGAAAAGCACCATATTACAAGTAGACCAAGAGAAAATTACAAGCATTTTTACAAACACTTGCTAGCCCAAATAACAAGCAGACCTAGAAAAAAACTAGAAAGTGCAATATTCAAACCATTGAGTGGGCAAATTGTGGGGAAGACGACAACTGTGGTGGCGGCGATGTATTATTGACTTTCAATACTAAAGTAGATGGGTTTCGTAGTGGCGATGTATTACAAGCAGACCAAAAATCACAAGCTTCAGGAATGGGGTTTCTATTTTGCAAGGGAATGGAGGGATTTTGCAAGGGGGAGGGGTTTCGGTTTCGCAGGGGAAGTGAGGGGTTTTGCAGGTTTGTAGGGGGAAGGGATTTCGGTTTTGTAGGGAAGATTGGGTTTCATTTTAGATGGGTTTAAATCAAGTGTGTGCTTCTGTAGTGTTAATTTAGGCAGGTTTCCTACGTGTAATATAATTGGGGGCTGTTATATTGATAACTTCGAGGGACTGTTCCAAAGAGAAACTGTTAAAATATTATTGTAGGTCTATCCTAGAGTATGAGTGCTTTAAATGCAATGATAAAAGAAAAGTGAAATGCTTTGAATAAGTCCAAGATTATGGCGAGATATTGAATTGCATATACCCTTGAAAGACTCACCTATGTGAGTGTGAATGTGGGGCCACAGTTTATGATAATTGGACTATTCCCTAAAGTGCTCATGAATATAAGATACGGTACATGACATTTATGTATCACCTTGAAATGAGCCTGATATATGTCGTACTATGTATGTGGTGTGGAGAAGGCTGAGTTAAAATATTCTGGTTAAAGACATGGTTCATCATGGATTTTTTAGATGGAAACACGCTAACACTATATAGACGTTCAAAGTTGCAAGCAACCTCTATTGATGCATAGTACTTAACCCAAAGAAAATTTTATTATATTCTGTCTTTTAAAATATTTTAATTAGGTGGATGATTGTTGGTTTTTTAAGTAAAAAATGATTAAAATATTTAACGTTAAGTAAAAAATAATGTGAACCATTACTATTGTTCAATGTAACGGTTCGATTGTTTAGATTTAAATGAAAAAGTGTCATGGTGATTTGAACCAATCTATGCCTCTTGGGGATATAAGTTTTAACTATTTGCCAACCAAACACATGGTTGTGTCCTTCGGTGAATTAGAAACATTTTAAATGTATTCTCTAATATTTGAGAAGTTGTGACTCTCAAAAGTGTTCATTCGTTTTAGTTGAGACTTTTCTCAAATACTCTTTCATTTATATGAGTTGTGACTTTTCACAAGTATCGTTTTATTTATATGTTGTGACTTTCATAAGTATCATTTCATTTAAATAATTTGTGATTTTTCACGAGTGTCATTTCATTCTAGTTGTGACTTTTCATAAATACTATTTCATTCTCTATAAATAGAGAATCCACCCACAAATTTATTCACTCAAAAATCTCTACAAAATTAGAGAAACACTTCTTCATTTTCTCTATCTTTCTTTGGGCTTTGATAATTTATATTGAGTTCGAGGATCTCATTTTGTGTATACCGACAAGAAGATTAATGGGAATAGTCGTTATTGTATTTTGAGAGTATACTGTCAAGAAGCCTAGTGCATGTTTAAATTTGGAAACGGTGGAATCTACTTTAAGAAAAGTGTCAATTACAACTCAATAACGGGTTCTCTCTTTCTAATTTTTTTTTGTTATTTTACATATTCTCTAATTTATAAAACGTTTACACATAGATCATTTATTATTCCAAATATTTCCCAACAAAATGTTTAGATGGGAACAAAGACTTTAAATATTGATATAAATGTGACCACTTCGTCACTGTTGGATTATTTTTAAAAAATAAAAAATAAAAATCGGTTAATAATATCACCTCACGGTCCTCACCATATATTAAAAAAAAACAAAAAAATAGTTGATAATGACATTTTACCTTTGCAGCTGAAAAATTGAATGCGGATATTGAACAAATAACATCGGCAAAATCAAGTACCTTATCCAAAATCTTCAGCAAAAAAAGGGGTACTTTGTCCAAAAACTTTAAAGACAATAATTTAGGAATGGTAGATACATAAGGATCTGCAATTTCATCTGTTAGATGGCTATTTTAATGAAGAGCACTTATGCTCGGTACAAATCTCAAATAAATAAATTTTACATAAATCTTTTATTAAAAAGTGGGTCTTACTAATAAAAAATATTTTTTTTAAATATATTTTTAGATGAGATCCATTTTTTTTACAATAACTTATATAGAATTTATCTATTTAGAATTTGTAGAAATCATTTATGTTTAATGAAAGTAAGTTCCTCCTTAGACTGCTGCTCATAAGTACTGCCCACAACATTAATATCTCTCCGGTTTTACGTACAAATTACAATTCATACTTAAGAGATTTTTAGGAAAAAGTTTTTATCTCAAAATTTTTACCTCATCTTGTATCATATTATCCGATATCTTTTTTAAATATCATTCAAATACAAATGCTTTCAAATTAATTATTACAACCTTTTTAAATTTTTAAACAAAAAATAAAACAAATTTAATTTTTTCAAATTTTCAAATAAAAATAATGTTAAAAAATTATATTATAATAATATTTTAATTTTATAATATTTTTTATTCAACTCTTTTCTCTTATTTTTTAAAATCTCAAAAATTATTAATTTAAAATATCTCACTATTATTCATAAACTATTTTATTATTTACAAAATTATCGTATTATCTCGCTACCAAACTTGTAAATTATCCTTAAAATGAGTTGACAGTTGGCAACCTAACGGAGAGCTTAGTAGTTTTCAGGATATTTTGTCTGAAAAAGGACGGAAAGAGATTGTACTGCACTTGAATCTTCTCACAGGGGACAAGGTATTGGAATCTTCAAAATGCATGCTTTGCTGTTTTTTGTATTTTAAAGAAATGTCAAGCCAAATGATCGCACACTTTGTTTGACCTATGATATATTTATCACTTCTCTGCCAACCAGCGATTGATAACCAATTCGAATTTCTGAATTGAATTGATCCTGCTGAAGGTTTTTTTTTTTCCTATAAAAAAAATCCACCCGAAATTCAATTTTTATAAGGGTAATGTTAGAGATCCGGCCAAGCTTCCGCTTCAATTTTTTTATTTTTTATTTTTTTGTATAGTTTTTTTTTACTTAATTAAGAAATTAAGTTTTTAAAGTTTTTTTTTTAAATATTTTTTAAAAAATTACAATATTATTAAATAACATTTTCTTAATTACTAAGTAGAAAAAAAAAATACTCAAAAAAAGTAAAAAAAATTGGAGCGGGAGCCCTATTATTTTCTTTTTCATAAAATTAGTGGGTAAAAGTGATTGACGAAGTAGAGGTGTTTCATTACTATAAGACCCATTTTCATCTTTTCCCATATCCTCCTCCATTGTTTTTATCCTCGTAAAAAGAGAGCACAGTGAGACCATGAGAATATATAAAATTACCATACATGGTGAAATTCATCTAAAAAATTCGTGTAATGCTTAATCACATAAATCGTGGCATCTTTCTCTCTTTTTCTGTTTAAAGCCATGGTTGAAACCTGAGCACAGCTCCCAACATCAAATCACCATCGAGAAACACCGTAACGAAAGAACACGTCTCTTTGTAAGAGATTTAAAAGTGGCTTACATGACATACTATTTCAAATATATTATATATATATTTATCTATTTAATAGTTTTATATTTATATTAAAAATTCTGAATAATTAAAATAAATACTACTCATTTAAAAGTCAACAGTTATATTATTTGATGAAAGGAAGCAATACTTAAAAAACAGTAGATAAGGATCTTGGTCTATAAAAGTATATGATTCTCTATTAATCACTTTTTGATTAATATAAAAGAAAGATAGGCTGAAAATCCTTATCCAATATTCTCCATATAAAAATTATGAGAGTTCACAATTCATAAACAATCGGTTCCTGTAAATACTTGATCAACGATGGCCAGAAGTTAATATTCTAACGATTCTTTATTATTAGATTTTTTTCAAAATCTTACATGCGTGTCATTTGACCATATTGTTGACATCTAGCCTTGATGGAAAAATGCATTCACGGTATGTGTTACCTTATGGAAAAAGCTATGCTTACAGTTGGGACTCCTGTTGGTATTTTTTTTTTTTTATAGTTTTTTATTGTAACTTCATGATTAAGTAAGTGTTTTTTAATAATATTGTAATTTTTTTTTATAAAAAATATTTAAAAATATTAAAAAAATCATGTAAAAAAAACAAAAAAACACATAATACATTAACGGGAGTGCGGTGGGCGTAGACCCACCTGTTACCTTATAAATCTCGATCTGTCTCACAAGAAAGACTTGAGATGTCTGAAAAGAAAAGTCATTATTGGCAAAGAAAAGTCCGCGAGAATCTCATAAAGAAAACTCAATTATGAAAATTATTAATGCTTTATATTGTTGCGCGATGCTAAGAGATCTCCAAGGACGAGCCTCAATAAGACTTGTAAATCTATTATGGTATACTCATATTTCTTTATTTCAAATTTACAACTTTAATAGTATACTCATATCAAAATCTATTACGGTAAAAAGTGGAAATTCATTCCATACAATAGGCTTATCAAATTTAAAGTGTTCAAGATAAAAATTAAATACTAACTATTTACTATTGAAATTCAATTTGATAAGAATTAATACTAAATAATATAATTTAAATCTTTAATTATTTTCTGTAGAAAAAATAAAATTTCTGGGCTAACATGAAGTAAACCAAACCCAAGTTAAAATAGTTTCTGTAACAATTAAAATCAAGTCCAACACAAGAGCCAAGCCCATCGTAAAGGTCAATACCATACTCTGTCATGGATTATAACCGAGGATATAAATGTAATTAAAATTAAAGGTGTACCCTTTTATAAAACAATAGGGTTAGGAGACAATTAACGCTCATTTTCATCTAGGTTGGTTTCGTTACATAAAATTAAACTATCTTATCTTATTTCATTATTATAATTTTTTTAAATTATAAAATAAAGATAATATTATAATAATAATTTATTCAAGTTTTAACAAAATATCTCATTTCATCTTATTTGAAGTTCGTAACCAAATGATACCAGAGAATAAACATGAGCGAGAAAGGGAGCTAGGAAGGACATCATGCGACGGTGAGTTAGTTGCTGGTTGAGTCCATAACGGCGAAAACTCTGTGTAGCAGAGAAAATCTTTAGGCTTTGTTAGGCTGAGGAATGATGGAGAGAAGAGAGAGAGAGGGATAAGCGTGGCTGACCGAGAAAGGGCAAAGGACGACAAAAATGTTTGAACGACAGTTTATATGGTTGTCTCGATGACTTCCAGTGAAAGGGTTGGTGGTTTGTGGTGGAGTTGGTGCTACGTCAGAGTAGCCCATTTGTTTGACAGTTTCAACATGAGCTAGGTTCATGGGTAACGCCAAGTGCGGCAGTCTCAATGGCATAGGAGAGGGCTCAACAACATGAAGTGGTTGGACGTGTAAGTGCATGCAACGATTGCTTTCTCGTGGCTGTAACGTTGGTTTGAGGCTGAGGGGTTGAGGGAGGTGCCGTTTACGTGGGCTGCGGCGCGGAGGAGACAGGTGGTGCAGTATTGGGCTATCTCTGACTGCTGCGGCGTGGGGGAAAGGAGTGTGACAATGCTTTGTTTTTATGGGTGTAAAATAGAGACTTGCTCGTTTGTTTGCTGTGTGCAATGGTGGTTGTTGCCGTGGGTTGTGGTGATGGTGGGGAGTTTGCTGCGTGCTAGATCACGTGGGCATGAGGCTGTTGAATGATGGGGATACTTCAGCTTTCGTTGGACTAGTTTCCACATTATAACACGGGCTAGAACGAGAGAAGGAGGCAGTTGGCAGATGTGTGTGAGTTTGAAATCTTACGGATACATGTATACTACTTCTAGAAACCCTAGGAAAAAAGGAGATTAAAGCGGCAAGGAGATGAACGTGCATATATATGGCAACCCTAGATGTAAGGAGAATGTGAGTGTGGTGGTTTGTTGCGAGGAAATATACAGAGGGCTTCACATTTCAACGTGGATTGGTTACAATGCAATTGGAGTCGATTACAACATGATTTATTGTAATGCCAAGCTGCTGAAGGATCGCTCAAGGAGAGAGAGAGCGACAAAACCTTAAAATTACTATACAATGCTAGGGGGACCAGTGAAGGTGCCCCGCATTAATCGATAAGTGTAAACACACTTTTTTTATTTATTCTATTTTTTTAATTATTTTTGAAATATTAACAACATCAATTCACTAATAATCATTTCTTTAACCATTAAATAAAGAAAAAATCACAATCAGTCGATTTTGTCGATAAGCTTTCTCGATCTTCGTGGCATGCATTTTCCTTACTTAAAACACATTTATCATATTAATAATTTAAATTAATAATACTAATAACAATCATGATAACCTGAATTAAATTTACAAATTCAATTAATAAAATTTGACAAAATTCATAATAGTAATATGTTAACAATAAAATCTTTTTGATAATATTTTAAAATAAAATAAAATAAACAAAACTTATTATATGGCCTAATTTAGATTCAGGTTGTTACAGCGTGCCTCCACAGATGGGCCTTGAGGAGATTGTCCCTCCGTGAATGAATGTAGAAGTGCGTAACTCGTGTTTGGTGAGGAAGATCCGTGGAGTGCGAAAATATATAATGTATACATTGTATATTAGTAGTTAAAAACATGGATGTTATAAATCCCAATTACCTGTAGAGGGGCTGAATTGGTATTTTATCTCAACACAACGAGATTTACAAATTAAAAAAACAAAGATGAATATTACGGAGCAATTACATACAAATAAATATAAGAATAATTTAAGGAAGAAAATAAATAGCACGAAATTATTGTTCAAGAATTAGAAACTCATTTGAATAATTTTCCAAAATCTAAAACCATTCTGAATACTTCCATGCACCACCTATAAATCTATTGTAATAAATAAATAATTATACTCAATTCTACACACTTATAATTAACCTTTGTTAGCAGACTCAAAAGTGACTACAATCATACTAATGATAAGGTTGCGTTTGAGTAATGAGATATTTTCAAATATTATGTGAATAGTAGTAAAAAATTAATTTAAAAATAATGATAGAATATTGAATAGTAATAATAAAAAAAATAATAAATAATAGTAATGTATTTAGAAAATACATGAAGTATAAAATACCCTAATTACAGTAATCACTTAAAAAAAGCTTTTGCTGAAAGAAATAAATACGTTAATGCATAGAGAACAAACATCTTTAAAAGTAACACAAGGAACAAAAATGGACTTGCGCCATTTTAGTCCATTCCATGCATACTAATTGTAAATCTCTCCTAACTATATCCATTTTATCATGAAAAATGTCCCCATTGCCCTTGCGCCAGCTCTACAAACATGTTATCTTCCCCCCTATGTCTTCCCCATGTGTCGACTCAACAAAAACTGACTCTAAAAATCTCCCCATTTTTGTCACAAAATAGCAAAGGGAATCAACTAGCTACAGGTTTCAAATAACATGCAAATATAACCAAAATAACTGAACTTCCTCCTCTTTCTAAAAAGATAAGAATGGACATGATGATTTTAATTGATAATCCGCTTGGTGAGCTAATTAATTTTAATCATTATCAAATCTTGTATTCAATGCAAAATGGCATCATATAATCTTAATAATTCAGGCAAATGACATGATAACATGTCTACAAAATATGATAAGTGTTTGCATGGAAGTGATATTTGACTCAATCAAGAGACAAAGACTGGTTTGGAGAGTGAGATGAGATGAGAATTTTATGAATAGTAGTAAGATAGTTTGTGAATAGTAGTGAAATAGTTTGAGTTGAGTATTTTTGAGATTTTGGGAAAGGAGAGAGAAAATTTTGAATAAAAAATATTATAAAGTTAAAATATTGTAAGAATATACTTTTATAATATTATTTTTGTTGAGAGATTTGAAAAAGTTAGAATTATTTTTTATTTTTTATTTGAAAGTTTGAAAAAGTTGTAATGATTAGTTTGAAAAATTAGTTGTAATGATTAAAATTTTGTACTGGAATTATGTTTGAAAATAAGATAGAATGAGATGAAATCAGATCAGATGAGAATTTTATATCTCATCTGAGACCGCAAACAAGCCTTGGCCCCATTTGTTTACTTAGTTGGTCTAATCTCATTTTAAAATCCAAATACTACTCAAATGAAAACAATTTTCAATTTCTTTTTCATATTTTTTCATTAAATCACTATAACTTTTCCAAACTTTCATATAAAACATAAAAAACAATTCAATTTTTTCAAATCCTAAAATAAAAATTATTATATTAAAAAATTATATTCTAACAATATTTTAATTTTATAATATTTTTTTTAACTTTTTCTCTATTCTTTTTTAAAACTCAATAAAAATCTTAATTTAAATTATTTTAGTACTAATAACAGATTTATTTCATTTTATTTACTATCCAAACCATTAGCGTTGTGAGCAGGGCCAGGCCGTTATATACGAAACCACTAGTGCAGGAGAGATATTCCCTATCAAAAGTTAAACCCATTAACGCTGCTAGGGGCTAGGCGATTTTCATTTTGAAAAATGTTAATTTGACACTTAAATTTGATACCTCATTTTGACATCTCCTTTATTTTAATTTTTTTACTTAATAATTAAAGAAGTAATTATTAATATATTGATATTTTTTTTATATTTTTTAAAAATATTTTAAAATAATAAAAACATATGAATAAAATAATAAAAAAAATTCAATTTAACCTATCAATTAAATGGAACTGTGCTACTAGGCGGCAGAGTAGCATCGCTTTTTAATTTTTTGCTCCCTCTTTCAATGAGCTACTCATGAAGCACGTGATTCGCTCCAGGTCCAAAGAT
Organism: Pterocarya stenoptera; assembly: GCA_003123785.1. NCBI lineage: Eukaryota > Viridiplantae > Streptophyta > Magnoliopsida > Fagales > Juglandaceae > Pterocarya > Pterocarya stenoptera. Next base: position 132 of record QEOT01121897.1, on the reverse strand, counting down.
TCACCTTTTTCCTAATGATTTCACCAATGGTTTTTTCTATGGTATCTTATATATAAGATTTATTTTATTAATTTTATTTTAAAATTTAAAATCTCATAATTTTGAGCATATTAATAAATGCTACCTAGAGAA
>QEOT01121896.1:0-18875 GCA_003123785.1 Pterocarya stenoptera | reverse complement strand
TATATATATATATATTTATATATACACACATACTCCTAGCTAAGACTTAACATGGTGACCCTGTTGAAACTTTGACCAGGAAATTATTCTTCTATTTTTTTTTTCCAATCAAATCAAACAATTCAACCTGATGCCTGGTAGGGGTGGGTGAAATTTGATTTAGGTTATCAGTTTGACAAAACCAAGAACTTGATCGTATATTATTTGCTATAATTACACAAGTACTCTTTCCTTGGCCCCCCAAGGCTCTAATATATATGGTCTCTAGTGTGTATATCTATCTTAATTTTTGACACTTTTGTTCTTTGTTCTTGTCCACAATTCAAACCTAGTACTGGGATAAATGACAGTCTTAAAGGGTGACTTGCAAATTGTCAATAATTTTTTAATAGATCATGTCTTATTTATTATCAAATTAGAATTTGGTCACACTTAAAATGTTATGGTAGATACATTTTTTTTTCTTATTTTATTTCAAGAAATTGAATTAGAATATAATATTGACAATAGACCGTTTCTCTTTTAAATTAAGTTTGTAATTATCTATGTAAATCATATTGAACAAAAAAACATGCCCACGTTTGGACAGCGAGATGGGATGAGATGATCCATATGTAAATAGTAATGAAATAGTTTGAGTTAGTATATTTTATAGGATTTTAGAAAATGAGAGAGAGAAAGTTGAATAAAAATGTTATAAAGTTAAATTATTATTATAATATTATTTTTTAATATTGTTTTTGTTTTGAGATTCGAAAAAGTTGAGTAATTTTTTTTATTTTGTTTGAAAGTTTGAAAAAAAAATTTGAAAATTTAAAATTGAAAAATGTTTGTATTTATGATATTTAGATATTGAGATGAGATAGAATTGAAATGGTTTTACTATTTAAACCGGACCTTATTCTCAATAGAGATTTTTTCTTTCTCAATATTATAAGCCACCAAACCCCGGCCATCTTGTATGCAAGAGTATGATCAATCTCCGCGCGCGCGTACGTAGCCCGGTGCTTACCAACCTCCGCGAGAGTGTGGTTGACGGTGCGTTGGATCAAGTACATGCGTGGTTGGTGGCATGCTTGCTTTGTGGGTTGGTGAGCCGGCTAGCTAGCTCCTGATCTCCTTTATCCTCCCATTATCTAAATATCCACCACTTTGTTTGACAAAAGTTACAATGTCCCCCGTCTCCTTCCTCTGTGTCCTTGTCCTACCAAATACATGATGTGAGATCTGATTTACGTACCTTCGAGTAAATACGAGAGAATTTGATCCATTTGTCTGCATGTGATCTGTTTGTTAATACTACTGAAAGATTGTAATTTTGGCCAGTCGTGATCTCCTTCCTGCTAACCTTTGGCTTGCATGCCAAATACTCTCCAGAGATTGTAAGTAGATCATTAAATCAAGTGCAAGCTGGACAAGTAGTGACAATGATTTACTTTGAGTAACGCCGATTTACGACGAAAATGACTATTTGTGATGAAAATATATTCATTTTGACAGTAAATAGTTATTTTAGTAGGAAATAACTGACTACAAATAAGTAATTTTCTTGTAATGTACTGTTTTCTTTTTTAGAAAAAATAATTAAATATTTGTCAAACACAACGGCAAACACAAGAAGACAATATTATGAAAGACATGTTTAAAAGGTGATTCTTTATATATTGCTAAGATTTTTATTATATTTGAATATTAATTATTGTTTATTACACTTTCAAATCTTTGTTTGGATATCAAACTATCTGCATGCAGGAGAATGTGAATCATTTTTAGAAAACCCATGATCCCCCACCTTTTGGAAGCTGATTAAATATTACTTCCAAGAATCAATCAAACAGTTCGCGATCTGAGCTCATTTCTCCCATTTTCTCCATTGAATTCCTCAAATATCTTCTGTGGTTGGTGATCAACTCTGATGATTATTTTCATGTAAGTAATTAGAGACTTGCTGTTTTCAGCTTGTAGTATTGAACATCCAAAACAAACTTTTTGAACTTTATTAAAAAGAGGGTAAAAATAATTATGAGTTGATCAATTCTTCTGGTAGAAATATTAAAGAATATTTTCAACGTGGGAATTAGCAATAAAATTAAATTAATAATATTCATGTGAAGAAATGGTTAGCATATATGTGTGTGTGATCATAGAAAGAGTACTTGAGGATATTTTAAAGGGTAGTGCTAGTGTGCCATCTAGCTTTAACTGTTCAGGCTTCGGAGTGCCTACTAATACAAATCTCACTTCTTATTTTTTTTAATTTATATTTTTTAATATATTTAAATATTTTAAAAATAAAAAAGTATACAAATACACTAATAGTCATTTCCTTAATCAATAAGTAAAAGAAAAAAAATTAAAAAAAAAAAATACGTGAACGGTCAAAATGAGACGGTATAGTAGAATTATTCTATTTTAAAATAGCCTGCACCATCTCTATGAAGTAATATTTATTCCTTTCTCATTTACAATATCAAAAGCCTATGAAGAAATAATTAATTACTTACCAATAAACCCTAAACATGCATATATACTTAAGATGATAATTATAAGGTTAAAATATGTTTCACGCTATTCCTTCAAATTCCATGGCAAAAAATAGAGAAAAAACTTCTACATAAATGTTGGAGCCCCGAATAAATGTATATACTCATAAATTTATATAATGAATCGAGCACGCTACTTATCTTAAGGCTTCGTTTGGATGCTGAATTGAATTCTTTATGAATAATAGTATGTTGAATAGTGAAGGGAGTTATGTAGAGCTCATCTAAACTGAATTTAAAATGTACTTGGATGTTAAAATAAGTTTAGTATTTTTTATGAAAAATTGAAAAAGGTTGTAAGTCTCACGTATGAAGATATTTTAAGTTAAAAAAGATTATAGGTCTCTATGTGTAAGAAGGTTTTGAGTTGGAATGAATTTAATAATTTGAAAATATTGAATAGTAGTAAAAAGTAGGTAAAAAATAATGAATAATAAAAAAAAGTAGGTGAAAAGTAATAATAAAATAAAAAATAATAGCAAGAGTGTTTGAAAATAATTGAGATACTTTTAGTACCCAATCATTTTAAAAAAATAATAAAATCTATTATTAAAAAATTAATTAATTTTATATAGATTCTATATTTAATCAATTTTTGAAAAAAATTACACGTACTTGTATAACTTACTATTGCAAATATGATTTCTCATAAGTAATGCTTGGTTTGCATTTGTCATGTAGTAAGGTGTTAATATCATTTTCTCAAAAAAGAAAAAAAAAAAGAAAAAAAGAAAAAAAAAAATTAATATCAGAAGGTGAGGGTGATTGCGTAATCTCCAACCATATTACCCACCGCCAATGGGTGTTCCTGTTCCCCCAAATGAATTATTCTATATTTTTCCCTCCCCTCTTCGCTCACCACCATACTCGCTCCCCTGTCTCTCTGTTATCATGCGCACCTCCTCCTCCTTTCTGGTACGACATTTTCGTTTCTACCGCTTTTTATCTGTCTCCTCATTGTCTTTCAGCTTGTTTGTTTCTTAGGAAACTTTTCTTTTTGAGAGGAGAAAGAAACTTACTCTGCTTTACCGCTCTGTTTGGTTCCTTGGAAATCCAGGGAGTAAACTCGGCAAAGAACTGAAGTCTTGGAGTGATAGCTTGTTATATTGGAAGTGGTGACAGTTTGTGCATTCGGTTCTCCTTTTGTCCCCCGCTTTCAAAGGCCTTCTCTTATTTCTCGCATCTCTTTTGAGTTTTTAGTCTGTTCTGGATGATTGAAGTTTTGGATCCTGATTAGCGAGGATTCCTGAGTTTCTTTTAATCTGAGACGGGAGTTTTGAATATAAGGATTTTTGAGGGCATGGAGGTAACGTGTGGTGCAGCGCCGCAATTCTCTGCTCTCATAATCGGTTCGAAGAGCATTAGAAGGAAGCCGAATATGGCCGTGGTGCCGTTGAATCAGAGAGAGATAAAAGAATGTGTGAGAAAAATATGTGATTTGCGCCGGAAAGGCATGTGTAGGCGGCAGAGGCGGTTCGATTTCCGGCTTTCGCACTCTTCTAACCATTCACAAGGTATATATATATGTGTGTGTGCCAGTGGCATCAACAATCTTTAGTATTTGCAATCTCATTCATCATCTTGGATTGAAATAATATTTTCGCATAATCCTAACCAAATTCGCCACCTCAACTTATAGCTTAATCGACATGTTAAATAACGAATAAAAAATAATTTACACAACTCTAGAGATTTTAAATGTTGAGACTGATATCTTTTTGTGGTGTCATAGAGTTACCTTTTGGAGTTGAGATCATCATTGTATCTAGCTGATCTATTTGATAAAAAGGAAAGACCGGATTTGGTGCCAATGATTCTTTCAATTCTTTGCAAGTTTAGATGTGAAATTTGAGTTTTATTTTTATTTTTTCACAGGTAAAATAAGATTTTATTTGATTAAATAGGCAAAACCTATGTACACAGGAAGTATACATGGACAACACCTAATTACAAGTTCGGAAATGGAATTTGTATTCAAAAGTAATGAGTTAATGAGTAGATCTTTTTTTTTTTTTTTAGAATAAAACTAGTTAATGAGTAGATCTTAGATTCATTCTTCTCGCAAAAAATGTACAATGACATCATATGTCTTGTGAGACAATGGCAAGGCTGAAAATTTGGAAGTGCGTAATTCTGGTTTACTGGCTATTCCTTCAATCGAAGCCTGCATTTAATTTCGTTTTGTATATACGAAGAAGTTCATGCTAATTTCTTCCGGATCAAGTTTAATGGATTTTTCGTATGTTTTTTTTTTTCGGGTTCCAAAATTCTTATCATTGACTTTTGTGGTCATATTGTATTTGTTTTGTTGCTATTACAGTGTTGGAATCTGGAAATCTTTGTGCACCTTTTAACGAGGACAGGTTGTTAAAGGTATGATATCTTCCATTATACAGTCTGCAGCCCAAAAAAGCGCTGCACTATGTATAGTAGTTTTGCGTTCACATATTGCCTTTTGATTCGGTTTTAGTGTTTCATGTCTGGTAAAATCTTTCTGAAACTAAGAGTCTAAGGCCTTATGATTATCTTTTGGTTGACGTTGAACTGCCGATTGGACTCTGATGAAATTGCAGAACAAGGCACAAGAGGTCGCTTCATGCTTAAATGGACGATCAATATTTCTTTTGGGTCAGTTGCTTTTTCAACTCCATCTTTGTGATAGCAATACTAGCTATTCTTGAAATTGAATTCTATGGAGTGTCTCAGGAATGATGGGCTCTGGCAAAACAACAGTGGGCCGAGTTCTGTCAGAAGCATTAGGTTATTCCTTTGTCGACAGGTTTGTGATTTGAATATCTCTATATTTTCATGGTACTTGTATGTTTTAATTGGAAAACGATTATGAAGTTGGTTCCCAGGTAATCTGGTGGATCATATAACAGCTCAAAGAAGTCACATCAGTGGCATATTCGTCAGGCCACCATTTAATGGCCTAGATTTCCCATTTTCCTTGGGAACATATACGACACCTCTGAGCTGATTACAATGTTAGGGAAGAGAATGAATGGACTCTATTTAACACCCACCCGTGTACTGTTGCATTCAGTATTGTGGGTTGCGAACTCTTCACTAAGACNAAAGTTACAATGTCCCCCGTCTCCTTCCTCTGTGTCCTTGTCCTACCAAATACATGATGTGAGATCTGATTTACGTACCTTCGAGTAAATACGAGAGAATTTGATCTATTTGTCTGCATGTGATCTGTTTGTTAATACTACTGAAAGATTGTAGTTTTGGCCAGTCGTGATCTCCTTCCTGCTAACCTTTGGCTTGCATGCCAAATACTCTCCAGAGATTGTAAGTAGATCATTAAATCAAGTGCAAGCTGGACAAGTAGCGACAATGATTTACTTTGAGTAACCTCGATTTACGACGAAAATGACTATTTGTGATGAAAATATATTCATTTTGGCAGTAAATAGTTATTTAAGTAGAAAATAACTGACCACAAATAAGTAATTTTCTTGTAATATACTGTTTTCTTTTTTAGAAAAAATAATTAAATATTTGTCGAACACCACGGCAAACACAAGAAGACAATATTATGAAAGACATGTTTAAAAGGTGATTCTTTATATATTGCTAAGATTTTTATTATATTTGAATATTAATTATTGTTTATTACACTTTCAAATCTTTGTTTGGATATCAAACTATCTGCATGCAGGAGAATGTGAATCACTTTTAGAAAACCCATGATCCCCCACCTTTTGGAAGCTGATTAAATGTTACTTCCAAGAATCAATCAAACAGTTCGTGATCTGAGCTCATTTCTCCCATTTTCTCCATTGAATTCCTCAAATAGCTTCTGTGGTTGGTGATCAACTCTGATGATTATTTTCATGTAAGTAATTAGAGACTTGCTGTTTTCAGCTTGTAGTATTGAACATCCAAAACAAACGTTTTGAACTTGATTAAAAAGAGGGTAAAAATAATTATAAGTTGATCAATTCTTTTGGTAGAAATATTAAAGAATATTTTCAACGTGGGAATTAGCAATAAAATTAAATTAATGATATTCATGTGAAGAAATGGTTAGCATATATGTGTGTGTGATCAAACAAAGTACTTGAGAATATTTTAAAGGGTAGTGCTAGTGTGCCACCCAGCTTTAACCGTTCGGAGTGCTTACTATTATAAATCTCACTTTTTAATTTTTTTTTATTTACATTTTTTAACATATTTAAATATTTTAAAAATAAAAAAATATATAAATAATACACTAATAGTCACTTTCTTAATCAGTAAGTAAAAGAAAAAAAATTAAAAAAAATACATAAACGGTCAAAATGAGACAGTATAGTAGAATTATTCTATTTTAAAATAGTCTGCACAATCTCTATGAAGTAATATTTATTCCTTTCTCATTTACAATATCAAAAGCCTATGAAGAAATAATTAATTACTTACCAATAAACCCTAAACATGCATATATACTTAAAGATGATAGTTATAAGGTTAAAAAATGTTTAACGCTATTCCTTTAAATTCCATGGCAAAAAATAGAGAAAGAGCTTCTACATAAATGTTGGAGCGCCGAACAAATGTATATACTCATAAATTTATAAAATGAATCGAGCACCCTACTTATCTTAAGGTTTCGTTTGGATGCTAAGTTGAGTTCTTTATGAATAATAGTGAGTTTAGTGATTGAGAGAATTATGTGGAGCTTATCTAAATTGAATTTAAAGTGTGATTCGATGTTAAAATGAGTTTATTATTTTTTATAAAAAATTAAAAAAGGTTGTGATCCCACGTATAAAGATATTTTAAGTTGAAAAAGATTGTGAGTTTCTATGTGTAAGAAAGTTTTGAGTTGAAATGAATTTAATAATTTAAAAATTAGATATTAGACTTAGCTTACAATTAGACTGAAGCTCAGTTTTTGAAAACCAAATGCAAAGCCTTATCATCTTCCTTTACACTTATTGATGCGACACAATTCAAGTGATTTTCATATGTGAACTACGACAGTAGTCTAATCTGTGTTACATGATAACTAGAGTCACTGTGGATGATAAGATTTATGACGAAAAAATGACGTTTCTCAAGAAAATTTTCGTTTTACAATTGTGACCTCTAACATCAAAGCGGGAGTAGCGTGGGAGAGTTTTGGAGCAGCGAAGTTGATTATTCAGTCGTAACTATAGGTTTGGATAGTGAACATGTTTGTGAATATTTATAAATAATAGTGAAAAAATAATAATAAAATATTAAATAGTAATAAAAAATAGGTAAATAATAAAAAAACAGATGAAAAGTAATAATAAAATAAAAAATAATAATAAGAGTGTTTGAGAGTAATTGAAATAATTTTGGTACCCAAACCAGGTCAATAATGAAGTGCATAAACGTCACGCAATTGTTTTAAAAAATAATAAAATTTATTATTAAAAAATTAATTAATTATATATAGATCTTATATTTACTCATTTTTTGAAAAAAATTACACGCACTTGTATAACTTACCATTGCAAATATGATTTCTCGTAAGTAATGCTTGGTTTGCATTTGTCATGTAGTAAGGTGTTAATATCATTTTCTCAAAAAAAAAAAAAAAGGTGTTAATATCAGAAGGTGAGGGTGATTGCGTAATCTCCAACCATATTACCCACCGCCAATGCGTGTACCTGTTCCCCCAAATGAATTATTCTATATTTTTCCCTCCCCTCTTCGCTCACCACCATACTCGCTCCCCTATCTCTCTGTTATCATGCGCACCTCCTCCTCCTTTCTGGTACGACATTTTCGTTTCTACTGCTTTTTATCTGTCTCCTCATTGTCTTTCAGCTTGTTTGTTTCTTAGGAAACTTTTCTTTTTGAGAGGAGAAAGAAACTTACTCTGCTTTACCGCTCTGTTTGGTTCCTTGGAAATCCAGGGAGTAAACTCGGCAAAGAACTGAAGTCTTAGAGTGATAGCTTGTTATATTGGAAGTGGTGACAGTTTGTGCATTCGGTTCTCCTTTTGTCCCCCGCTTTCAAAGGCCTTCTCTGATTTCTCGCATCTCTTTTGAGTTTTTAGTCTGTTCTGGATGATTGAAGTTTTGGATCCTGATTAGCGAGGATTCCTGAGTTTCTTTTAATCTGAGACGGGAGTTTTGAATATAAGGATTTTCGAGGGCATGGAGGTAACGTGTGGTGCAGCGCCGCAATTCTCTGCTCTCATAATCGGTTCGAAGAGCATTAGAAGGAAGCCGAATATGGCCGTGGTGCCGTTGAATCAGAGAGAGATAAAAGAATGTGTGATAAAAATATGTGATTTGCGCCGGAAAGGCATGTGTAGGCGGCAGAGGCGGTTCGATTTCCGGCTTTCGCACTCTTCTAACCATTCACAAGGTATATAAATATGTGTGTGTGCCAGTGGCATCAACAAACTTTAGTATTTGCAATCTCATTCATCATCTTGGATTGAAATAATATTTTCGCATAATCCTAACCAAATTCGCCACCTCAACTTATAGCTTAATCGACATGTTAAATAATGAATAAAAAATAATTTACACGCCCTCTAGAGGTTTTAAATGTTGAGACTGATATCTTTTTGTGGTGTCATAGAGTTACCTTTTGGAGTTGAGATCATCATTGTATCTAGCTGATCTATTTGATAAAAAGGAAAGACCGGATTTGGTGCCAATGATTCTTTCAATTCTTTGCAAGTTTAGATGTGAAATTTGAGTTTTATTTTTATTTTTTCACAGGTAAAATAAGATTTTATTTGATTAAGTAAATAGGCGAAACCTATGTACACAGGAAGTATACATGGACATCACCTAATTACAAGTTCGATCTAGAAATGGAATTTGTATTCAAAAGTAATGAGTTAATGGGTAGATCCTTTCTTTTTTAGAATAAAACTAGTTAATGAGTAAATCTTAGATTCATTCTTCTCGCAAAAAATGTACAATGACATCATATGTCTTGTGAGACAATGGCAAGGCTGAAAACTTGGAAGTGCGTAATTCTGGTTTGCTGGCTATTCCTTCAATCGAAGCCTGCATTTAATTTCGTTTTGCATATACGAAGAAGTTCATGCTAATTTCTTCCGGATCAAGTTTAATGGATTTTTCGTATTTTTTTTTTTCGGGTTCCAAAATTCTTATCATTGACTTTTGTGGTCATATTGTATTTGTTTTGTTGCTATTACAGTGTTGGAATCTGGAAATCTTTGTGCACCTTTTAACGAGGACAGGTTGTTAAAGGTATGATATCTTTCATTATACAGTCTACAGCCCAAAAAAGCGCTGCACTATGTATAGTAGTTTTGCGTTCACATATTGCCTTTTGATTCGGTTTTAGTGCTTCATGTCTGGTAAAATCTTTCTGAAACTAAGAGTCTAAGGCCTTATGATTATCTTTTGGTTGACGTTGAACTGCCGATTGGACTCTGATGAAATTGCAGAGCAAGGCACAAGAGGTCGCTTCATGCTTAAATGGACGATCAATATTTCTTTTGGGTCAGTTGCTTTTTTAACTCCATCTTTGTGATAGCAATACTAGCTATTCTTGAAATTGAATTCTATGGAGTGTAAATCTCAGGAATGATGGGCTCTGGCAAAACAACAGTGGGCCGAGTTCTGTCAGAAGCATTAGGTTATTCCTTTGTTGACAGGTTTGTGATTTGAATATCTCTATATTTTCATGGTACTTGTATGTTTTAATTGGAAAACGATTATGAAGTTGGTTCCCAGGTAATCTGGTGGATCATGTAACAGCTCAAAGAAGTCACATCAGTGGCATATTCGTTAGGCCACCATTTAATGGCCTAGATTTCCCATTTTCCCTTGGGAACATATACGACACCTCTGAGCTGATTACAATGTTAGGGAAGAGAATGAATGGACTCTATTTAACACCCACCCGTGTACTGTTGCATTTAGTATTGTGGCCCTGTGGGTTGCGAACTCTTCACTAAGAAAGATGTATTTTGTTTGTGGGTACCAGTGATGCGCATGTGGAACAGGCTATGAGTGGAACTTCTGTGGCACAAATATTTAAACAGCGTGGGGAGAGTTTCTTCAGAGATCACGAGGTCTGTTGGACCATAGTACATGTTTATGAACTGCTGAAGCTTCTCTCTCTCTCTCTCTCTCTCTATTCCCCTAGATCATCCCAGTGTTTCTTCATTGTCATTGTCATAATCATCATCCTACCACTCCACAATTTACCATTTTCACGATTTGTTTTAGTTCACTTGGTGTTAAGAGATCTCAGTTTCAGTTTACATACCCCTATCCTTCGACACTTTATTAGTTTATTATCAGGATTCAATGAATCAAAATCCATATTGCCTGATGTATATTTGGAATCTTCTAATATCAGTTGCTATCTATTTGTGAAACATTGAATTAGAATAAAAGTTCATGAACTAAATAGTATAAATCTTCTGTTTGTTTGCTCTGGATAAGAGAAAAAAGAGAGGCACTATAGATACTATGTTACTTTATGCTTTATGGTACAGTGATTAAACCCATCTTTTGGGGCTGCCACTAGATTCATTTCCGTTTGGTTAGTGCCAATACATTTACAAGGGGTTTCTTCATTTTTAAAGTCTCAAATGTAGTTTTGAGCAGGAAAAGAAAAGCTGAAACGGCCTCGTTTATTTTTGGAAAACTCTCATCTCATCTCATTTCATCTCAATTTCATCATTATACTTTTTCAAATTCCAATACAAAATAAAATAAACAATTCAATTTTTTTAAATTCATCTCATATTCTCTCACCTAATCATTACAACTTTCCCAAATTTCAATACAAAATAATCAAATTACGAGTCACGAGATCCTGGAATGGGCAAACCAGAAAATGTGAAATACGTTGCCTATACTGGGACTTTGGCAATATGATATTTTAAAGCTTGATATAACAAGAGGAGCCTCTTACATACATATTAAGAAAATCATTTTCTAGTCTCCTATATGTTTATTAAATACCATTAATGCCACTATTATTGCTATATGTGCTCCACAATTATTTCANTCATAATCATCATCCTACCACTCCACAATTTACCATTTTCACGATTTGTTTTAGTTCACTTGGTGTTAAGAGATCTCAGTTTCAGTTTACATACCCCTATCCTTCGGCACTTTATTAGTTTATTATCAGGATTCAATGAATCAAAATCCATATTGCCTGATGTATATTTGGAATCTTCTAATATCAGTTGCTATCTATTTGTGAAACATTGAATTAGAATAAAAGTTCATGAACTAAATAGTATAAATCTTCTGTTTGTTTACTCTGGATAAGATACTATGTTACTTTATGCTTTATGGTACAGTGATTAAACCCATCTTTTGGGGCTGCCACTAGATTCATTTCCGTTTGGTTAGTGCCAATACATTTACAAGGGGTTTCTTCATTTTTTAAGTCTCAAATGTAGTTTTGAGCAGGAAAAGAAAAGCTGAAACTTATTTCAAATTACAAGTCACGAGATCCTGAAATGGGCAAACCACAAAATGTGAAATACGTTGCCTATACTGGGACTTTGGCAATATGATATTTTAAAGCTTGATATAGCAAGAGGAGCCTCTTATATAGATATTAAGAAAATCATTTTCTAGTCTCCTATATGTTTATTAAATACCATTAATGCCACTATTATTGCTATATGTGATCCACAATTATTTCGTTCAATACTTTGCTTATAGGTATAACTCTATCAATAATTATTTTTTCTTTTCTTTTTGTGTTATTTCTATGTTTATGCAAAGAAAAATGAATGGTTTCTCACTTTTCTTCAGAGTGAGGCATTGCGGAAATTATCCTTGGTGCCCAGGCAAGTTGTTGCCACTGGAGGTGGTGTAGTTGTTCGCCCTATCAATTGGTATACTGGGGTCATGAATATATATTCAAATTTACCACCCTCTCTTATTACCTATGACCTTACTATTTATTTCATTTGTATTAAAGAGTTCCTTAACTCTATTTTTTCCAAGGAAATTTATGAGGCAGGGGATCACTGTCTACTTAGATGTACCCCTTGATGCCTTGGCCAGGAGAATTGCTGCAGTGGGAACTGATTCACGCCCCCTTTTGCATTTTGATTCTGGAGATGCTTACACAACGGTGGCTATCATTTCCACCAATCTAAAACCCTTTCACTAGATTCATATTTTAGAGTTGGTTTAGCAAAAGGATTGGATTTGTGACATCCTCAACTTCCCTGCAGGCTTTTGTGGGACTGTTTACTCTTACCAAAAAGAGATCCGAGGCATATGCCGATGCTGATACTACAGTTTCCCTTCTAGGTATGTCTTCTTATATTCACTAATAAGTTTCCTATCCTCTTTATCTTTTCATCCAGTTGAATGTTGGAAGACATGGTTGCCTCTGTCACTTCCACTAGAACTGGCTCTCACGTTCGTGTTGCAACTAGATCTATATGCACAGATTGAGATAATTGGGGGCACGCAAGTTAGTGTTGGGTCATACCCCACTTGTTTTATTCTCCAAACTTCTGTTGGAAGTCATGAAGCTGCAGTTTCATGATACCACAATGTCTTGAACAACATAAAACATATTTGGAGCTTTTATCAGGATGTTTTCTTCAATCCTTGTGTTGGAAATTCGGGTTACGATATTGGTCTGTGCTTTGTGTAAATTGTGCACTGGACAAGTGCATAATATTTAGGGCAAGCAGGATGCCCTATGTGCATGCCGCTTAGCAATATCTTGGTCACCAATGATATTGACGTATGTTAAAGCATTTGATTGAATCAATTCTTATCAGACAATGTTCTTCTAGTCTCATAATTATACACGAATCCTAAATATTGAAAAATTGAATTCTTTTTGTTGTTCAGATCTTGCAGCCAACCTGCATCTTGAAGATGTGTCTGATATCACGCCAACTGCCATAGCAATTGAGGTCCCTCTGAACCCAATTCTGAGTAGCTCATCCCTCCCCGCCAATACCCCGAGTATATTTATTCCTAAACTTCTTGTTGAATCTTGGCAGGTACTGGTACAAATTGAGGAATTTCTACGGGGGGAGAATGGCAGGTCCCTCCGAGTGTATCCTTAAATAATCGAATATCTCATGGTTTTTGTTTTCCAAAGTTTTCACGTGTATCACAAGCAGCGGTTCTTTTTGTACGGTTGATGCAAATAAGAAATAAAAAACATAAGTTATTCTTTTCATTACATAAAATAATTGTAGTTCTATACCCTTCGGTGAGAAACAAAATTTACTAGCGGTTCAATCGGTAGGGTTGTCGTATCTGATGTACAGATGAAATAAAGGAATGTATGGCAAACATTTCAAGCTTGTGAGATAATAGCTGTATTATATCAAGAAGTGATATATAGCTATAAAGCGATTTTATAAAAATAAATTCACAATCTGATATGGATTCATATGATACGCTTGATTTATTTTACAATAAAAGTAGAATGTGACACATCAAGCAACGTTAATTTATTTCTGTGAGATCTATTTATTGTTAAAGTATTTCTCATTTGCCATTTCCCTCTCATACTTTTGGATCTTGCCAAATAGGCTATTCTATACTATTGATATTGCAGAAGGGAAATACTCTAGCTACAAAAAGAATACACAAAAATAACCTTACAAACTGATGAGGCTTGATGTGATTCATCAAATTATAAATAAAATAAATCTAACGAATCAGATAAATGTACATCAGTTTATGGTATTATTATTGTGTAAATTCTTTATAGATGTAGCAGTACACATTCCATAAAGCTCAAGTGTTAATTATTTACCCAAAAAAAAAAAAAACAGCTGAGGGGTTGATTTTTACAGCCTTTTTATGTATCGCTTTGACCACCTAACCGGGTCAGGTCAAAGTCGAATGGCCCTGGGCTACCACCCCCGATATCATAGGTTTCTATCTTTCTGTATTTCCAAATTTGACGAAAATAATGTTATATATAGTCTTGTTGAAGTGTAAAATATTCTGTAATTATTTTAAAAAATAATAAAATTTATTATTAAAAATTAATTAATTTTTTTTATATAAATCTCATATTTACTTCTTTTTAAAAAATTGTGTGATGTTTGCGTATTTTACAATTACAAATATTGTTTTTCTAAAAACAATACGTTGAATACAGCTTCTTTGTGTGGTTTATAAAATGGGTTGCGTAAATATTGTTCATAATCATGGCCTTATGCGTTTTATAATGTTTTGAAAGTTGTTTCTATTTGTTTAGGTTGTTTTAACTTTTAACATATAAAATCGATAAATACATATCACTTTTCACAACACTTTATACAACAATATTTTAAAAACATAAATATTTTTGTAAAATATCAAATAAAACTAAAATCATTTTATAAAAAATACCTTTATTTTACTATGTGTTGTAAAATATGTTGTGAAATATATTGTATGGATATCATTAGTCATGCTCAAAAGGTCAAAAATAAAAGTGAGACAGTTAGGGCAAGTCTAGCTGCCTGAAGACCCAAATAAAAGTTCGGGGGCAATAGATGAGACAGTTAAGGTATCGTTAATTTCCACAGTTCCTCTCAACTCATCTCATCTTATCTAATCATTATAACTTTATCAAATTCTCACACAAAATAAAATAAACAATTCAACTTTTTTAGATCCTAAAACAAAAGTAATATTAAAAAAATACATTCTACCAATATTTTATTCAACTTTTAACTTTAATCTCAACTCATCTTATTTGCAAAAACAACCGAGGTTTTGTTTGGATAAAAGAATATGGAATATTTATCTGGATTTGGATTTCCAAGTTCCAACCATGATTTCAAATCCATGATTTTGAAAAACTTAAAAGCATGGCTTTGGTACAAATCCAAATTCAGAATTTAAATATAAACAAAACAAGGGAATTGTATTTTAAACACCCAAATCTAAATCCTTCCCAAACCGATGCATCTACAACGCACAGTAGTGAATTCAAAATCCACCACATCCCAAATAATCTTTACAACGAGTAAGTCAATTGCGCGCTATAAAGAATTTCTCAGAAACCCCCCTCTCAAGGAATTCCTAACTGGTAGGAAGGATACTCAAAATATGAAACCTTTAGTAAAGGGGGAAAAAGTATATAGGTATCTTACCGAACAAAATCTTTCAATCTTTACCAATGCATCATGTCTGATTCATATCCAGAATGTAAATGTTTCATAAAAACATTCTCCGGATTGTCCTCGCAGCGACACGGGAGCTCAACCGTCCAGCCAGATCAGCGGGTAGACCAAGTAACTGCTGTTGGGATTCAGGTGGGAGCTGCCAAATATAACTCAAATAATTTCTCAAATGCAATATAGTATGTGTTTGCAACCTACATGTAAATGTCATGTGATATGTGTTTTAAGCAGGCACTTGCTTGATTCTTACCTCAGAAATAACAGAGAGAATGGGTAGAATTTCTTGAACAGAAGCAAGTTGATTAAAGACAGATGATGCTTCCTCTGGGTACAGTTTTTGATTCTTGTCTGGGCTGACACCACCTCCAAGTCCCTACAGAAGGAATTACAAATTTCAGTATTCAAATTTCTCGGTGTACACCATGTGCTAGATTTACAACACTTTAAATACAGATTTTAAAGATTATCATCAAACATATGATCCACTTTTTAAAGTAAAGTTCATTAGTCCATCTTCTTTCTTTTTTTTATCTTTCCTAGTATAAAATACAAAAGGGCAAGAATGAGAAACACTTTTCTCTGTACTCAACCCTATCTACTAACAGTGGAAACATCTTATAACTGGAATCGTACAATTCCTTTGAAAATTTCTTTCCTGCTTAACAGATTTTCTCACTCATATTCAATTCTTTTACAATTTTATGAAAATAAATGTCTAAATATTTCACCTTTAAAGATAAGGTTCACAATTGGCAAAAAACTTTAAACGGGTCAAACCACTGAAATTTTAGGTTTCTGAAGGCCTAAATGAAGGCAGAGTTCCCACAAGTATCGAAATTATGTTGCATCGACTCATGTTATTTTAACCACCAAAATATAAATATGTTAATTCAAACCACTATATAACTTTGTATTTCAGCATTCTTTGTTTGCCACTAGTAATTTTTCAGTTAGTGTACTAGTGATAGTACGTAATAAAATGGGTGAGGTTGCAAATGAGCAGACGCACTTGCGTGCTGCTCATGAATAGCTTAAGTTTGGACTTGGCTTGGCTCTCCTTGTCTCAGTCACTTATTAACAAAGCTAGGCTTAACCTGAAAGTGGGCTTGATTAGTGAACAAGCTCAAGCTTGAGCATTTTGGGCTCAAGTCGAGGGCTCGCAAGCCCAAATATTTATACATATCTATTTTTCATCTCTCTTGTTTTACAAAGGCTAATGCTTGTTTCAATAGAATAACAGCATATACAAATAGAAATGACAAAAATGAAACTAGAATTTATTACCCACCAACGCCTATCAAGATTAGCTGAAGGAACCTTTAAAAAGTTAGAAAAGTAACAACTTTTGAACTCAGATATAAAGCTCAATTTCAGCTGAATATGTTGATTGAGACACTATAGACCCTCTATGGAGAAGCCACTCCACTAGTTGCCACAAAAAGGCAATGGTGAATATTATTTTGTATGAACTGTCTGATATGCTTGTGACAGACCAATCTGCAGAAAAGCTACTTCACTAGTCGGTGCAGAAAGCACATTTGTTTTTTATAATAAATTTCTAATTTCAAAAACATCAAAGTTGAAAGTAACATTAGGTTACTATAAACTTATGGCCTCAAATGTGCATGCACATTGAATTCTCTCCCTCTCTGTCTCTCCCCTAGTCTTTTAACACTATATAACTGGTCCTTGCAATGTAGAAGCAAAAGCTTACCCCGGCTGAATTTTCAGTCTGTTGATACCCTGACAACAGCAGCAGAAGACGACTCAAGGTTCTCAAGTTGGCCGTGTCCTCATCAGTCATTGATGAGAGTGGAACGAAAGACATGAAGGGTATAACTGTAGAGGTTATAGAATTCAGTGTTGCTAGCCCAAGAGCATCCAAACCCTGCAGTTAATTGCTCAAAGTGATTGGACATAAGCATGTAATTAAAAGATGACGAAAAAGTTTGTAAGAAATACATGCAAAGTGACCATTCAACAAGTTAGATATCCACGAATTTGTTCAAAAATTAGAAACAAACCAGCAAAATTCTATATATGAACCTTTCATTCACGATCACAGCTAATCAACAGAACCATGGGTACTGTCGTACTGACCAGGGCAACATTCTCACTGGGACAGAGGGATAGACAAGGAATGGGTTAACAAAGATGCTTCCTATCATGTGCAACTGAACTCAACCAACTGTTACATNAGGTATATATTCATTCACTAAAAATGGCGCCGGTTTCAACCATAAAAACTTGATCAGAATTGATTCTTTTAATTCTCTTCAGCAGTCATAATTTTTTTTATTTGTATTAACATATTATCTAGTTTACAACTTCAACAACAAGAAATGTACGCATAACTAAAAGGCAGTGGAAATTGACTATAATGCAATATTTGTAATATAGCTTCCACAAAAGGTCAATGTGTTAAACATAAGATAAACTGACCTAAATGTGATTAAATTTGAGAAAGAAAGAGGAGTACGATAGAAAATCTAACCTCTGTTAGCAGAGACTCTAGACGATCAATTCTGAATACACCATCCTGAGAAGAAATGACGTAGGAATTGGGGTTATGGTTGACAAAGAATGCATAACGTGTATAATGTCTCTTCTGCAGGGAGAGTAAGTGCAGAACCACTAGGCTATTAATAGACTGATGAGAAAAAGTAAAAATAAAAGTCACTTTACCTTATATAGAAGAGTTTGCAAAGAAGCCTTTAGCTTTGGTGAGCTGTCAGTTAGTACTTTTCTAGCAATCCAAGGGTATGTACTACCCAAAACTTTGTAATCTGGGTCAAAGCTAATTGCAATTCCCTCCAATACAGCAAGGCTGAGAGCAAAAAAATACATTAAACGGCATAAAGCAGAATAATAAGAATAATCATGCAAAGGTTGAGCAACCAATGTCATTCAACTACTCATCTTAACCTCGAGAACTTATAAACTTTCACAAACAGTATCTAATATGATGCACAAGAAAGAGATACATAGGATCTCTGCCAAAACAATATGACTACCTCCGAATGACAAGAGAAAAATATGAAGGTATTTGAAATTTGAACTTATACCTGCAAAAGAGATATAAAAAAAGATCAGTTTAACTAATTGTTGAAGACATGGGCAAGTAACTGTTACAATAACTTGAGTGGATGAAACAATGAGCATAGACAAATCAATGTGGCAATCTTAATGAGCACAATCAAAACAACGCATAAACATAGGTATCCATCCATTCTGCTACATGT
>QEOT01121895.1:3493-18850 GCA_003123785.1 Pterocarya stenoptera | reverse complement strand
CATTTAGAATGAAAATAAAATATGATAATATTGGGGGGATCTTGGAAAGATAAATAGGTTGTTGTTTGTTGCTGCCATTTTAATTCGCTATACAAGTTGGTTACTTAAGCATATTGGTTCAATCAAATATTAGGCGATGAGAAGGGTGAGGAATTTGTTGAAATCCTCAAGAGGGATATGGAACTTTTGTATGAACAATATGTTAAGTTTGGTGGTGGGTACACATGTGGGTATAAGTCAAGTATTTCTGACACTTGTAAAGAGAGTAGTATCTCAATGCGGAGTAGCTCTTCAACTGATCCCTTGGCTTTTTTGAAAAACTTTCATAAAGAGCGTAAATTAGCAAGCTTGATGGACTGTAAGTCAGAGTTAGAACGGTAATTGTTAGAGGATGTTGAGATCCATACAGAGAATTTTGATATTTTAATTTGGTGGAGGGTCAACGCCACAAAATATCCCGTTCTTGCTATGATGGCAAGAGATATCTTGGCTATTCTGATTACCATCGTAGCATCTGATTCAACATTTAATACAAGAGGCCGTGTTCTAGATTCGTTTTGGAGTTCT
This sequence comes from Pterocarya stenoptera, assembly GCA_003123785.1. Classification (NCBI taxonomy): domain Eukaryota; kingdom Viridiplantae; phylum Streptophyta; class Magnoliopsida; order Fagales; family Juglandaceae; genus Pterocarya; species Pterocarya stenoptera. The sequence goes on along the minus strand of QEOT01121895.1, from coordinate 18,283 downwards.
TTGGCTCCTAGAACTGTGGAAGTTCTTGTGTGTATACAAAACTGGTTAAAATCCACTCCAATATGCTTGAGTTAAAATTATTTGGATATAATTGATGATGCAGAGAGCTATAAGCTAGACTCAGGTAATATATTTCAAATTTAATTAGTTTTGTTATATATCTTGATTTGTCATTTTTTATTCTAATTTCTTATATTTTAACATCTTAATGTAGAATTGACTACCAGTATGACGAGTTTATTACATGAAGACGATTGAGGTTTGAGGTGCATTTGTGAAATTGCACAATTTGTTGTTCGTTCAATTTTATTTTATTTTAATTTTATAAATTTATGTGGTATCTTATTTCCTCACTAATTTTGTTCTTTTTTCTTAGGCACAGCGAATGACACTCACTTTATTGGTTTTTTTGTTGGAATGGGAACAAATTATTTGTTGTTTTTTCTTTTGTTGTTGGAATTAGAACTTCTTATTGATGGATGATGGATGTTGTTGGATTTGTTTGTTGCTGAAAATTGGAATGAGACATGGGATTTAAATTGTGTTGTTGGTTGTAGTTGGGAACAACTAACAATATTTGATGGCTTGTAAGGTTTTAGTTTTGGATTGTAAGTTTGTAACTTCTTGTTGTAGTAAATTAGTTCTAAATTTGGTCGTGTTTTTAACTTGTAGTGAGTGAATGATTTAGTTTTGTAATTTTGGTTATGTTTTTTTAACTTGTAGTGATTCTAGCGAATAATTTAGTTTTGTAATTTTGGTTATGTTTGTTTAACTTGTAATGATTCTAGTGAATGATTTAGTTTTGTAATTTTGGTTATGTATTGTTAATGGATATTTGTGTCTATCCTCATAATTTTGGTAATGTATTTTTAATGTAATTTTGCTTATGATTTAGTTTTGCAATTTTGGTTATGTTTTTATAAAATTGAAAATTGAAAAAATATTTAAAAAAACAAATTGAAATATGGAAACCCAAGTTCGATTAGTGAGAGTCCAAAATTGTCAAATTGAAATTCTAAATGAGCTAAGAGAAAAAGTCCAATAAAAATGCCCAACCCCGACTCCACTCCGACAAGTCGGAGTCGGAGTCTAAGCAGAGTCTATGCGAATTAGAGTTGGAGTCGAATGTTAGATTCGACCTCCGACAAAATCGAAGTTGGAATCGAAGGTAGGGCACTCTGATTCCGAAATAGTTGTGCTTAGCCCAGTGTCAATATTTATTATAATATAGCTTTAAGAAGTGGTAGTTAGGTTGTCATATATATAATATTGTCATGTATGATAACTGTCCCAAACTTCCCATTTATTGAAAATAATCTTGCCAATAAGATCAGGTGCCATATAGCTAGATTATTAATTGGAGCAAGCAATTAGCAAGACTAATAAATAAATATTTTTTCTATATGAAAATATATAAATAAATAAAAAGAAAAACCCAAAAAAGAAGAAGTAAGGAATAGAGACATGTCCACCATTTCTCACCTGAAAAGCAGCATATAAATTGAACAAATTACCTACTTCGATTTGAAATTTCAAATGTTGACATGCGCCATCACTGCAAACACATGATAAAGTACACTTGGCCAATATATAACAAGCAAGCAAGCAAGCTAGAAAGGGTTTGTGTCTTAAGAAGTGAGCCAAGAGATATAGCTACCCAGCCATCATGACTTTGACCTATATATATATACATATATATATAAATTGGGTGCAAATTAATTTGGAACGTTGAAGCTTAATGACTCATGTGATCTATGACTTTATGATTGAGAGTTGGGATTAGAATTACAGTACTACGTACTGGTCATTAGAAAACGCACCAAGCTGGGAATGTTCGTGATCATGATGACCGACATTTTAAGATCAGGTATATATATATATATATATATATATATATAAATATATATATATATATATTATCTCTTAAAGCTGGTAGCTAAACTGTCATTATCCGATGCCACTACTAATATATATTTAAAGATATCTTATCAATGGATCGAGAAAATATAAGGAATATATATATATATAAATATATATTTATATATAATTTTGTGAACTCATTAGAATCGTCAGATTTGCTAGCTATATATATATATATATATTTCTAGGATTTCTTTTTGTTTTTTCTTTTATTGTCAGCTTAAATTCAGATGAAATTAATAGATAATACATTTAAAGTAAAACACGTATAGTGACCATGAAAATATTTGATATTTTTACATTACATTAATATTATATATATCTATATATATATCCATGATCGGCTGGCCTATATATTAATTATTAGTTCCAATTAAACTTTTGCATTCATGATCATTTGATTTCCCACGCTGCATGATACAACCAACATCAAGTACTGGGAACATATACGCATGTGCTAAATTTGAGCGAGCTAGCGCGCGCGTTTGGTCACCAAGGTCGTACGTACGTACGTTCTTGTTTGCAAGTTTTTCCATTAATCCACCACAATTAAAAAACATGCATGAAGCATCTTTTCACTTTTTTTTAATTGAAAAAGATGGAAAACAGATCATCAGCCGAACTCGCCAAGCTCTAAAAGTTTCGTGCAACATTAATTTACTTAGTTCATCAGTACTTATTATTATTATTAAATTTTTTTTTTCTCTTTATGGCTGGGAAAGTGCGTACCAACAACTACGGCTGGAATTTGTGTTTGCGGATCATATTCGTATCGTATCAAATTATAGACATTTGATTATATGGATCAATTCGAACACGATCTGTTAAGATTAACCTTAACACGATCTATTTAAATAACAGAATTGTGTCATGTCATCTGTTTTAACCCATTTAATAATTAATTAGAAATTGGTTAATATGGCACGAGTCATTTCAACCCATTTCATGTAAATATGTTAAATTAACTTGTATAATCCATTTCATGACCTGATTAACATAATTTCACATAAAAATTAAAATTTATATTTATTAGTACCCGCAATATCTGAAGAAAAAAAAACAATAAGACTACGAATAACAAAAAAATATCAATATTTTTTTACATTTTAACTTATAATAAAATTAATATTATATTACAAATCCAAAAATAATAAATAAGAGTATAGATCTAGAATTACAATCATAACAATAAAAACATAAGCATTATATTGAGCAATATTAATTTTACAACCCAATAATAATAAAATTGTAATTTTGAAATAAATTTAAACAGATTATTAATGATTGATTTCAGTTTAAGTGGATTGCTATATTTATTAATTGTATCTTAACGGATCACTCCATTTCAATTCGAATCCATTTATATCAAATTCAAACTTGTTAATTTCATATTATATTAGAATTAAATTCACGAATAGTGTTTTATATTGTCAGTCCATCTTACCAAAGCATTTGGAGGATATTTAATGAAGCCACATCATTAGCAGCTACCCTACAACGTCAAGGCGCATTAACGGATCATCAGGATGACAAAATTTGTCGGCAAGTTTTGCAAAGCGAGAGAAGTGCATGCAAAAGGTATATTTTTTTTAACACTTATAAGTGCGTGTGTGTGTGTAAAAAGGTGGGACTTGAATAGTCAAAGTAGTTTGTTGCATGTTTTCAGTGAGTGAGTGTTGATGTAAAAGGTGAAGGTTACGATCGATCAAGAGAGAATATTCGAGGTGGGGGTTGCTTAATTACATGGGACGTTATATTCTTCTAATTGGGCGGAAGGTAAGAGATGATCTGAAAGGTATCTTATGGTTTTCATACAGAGACATTTTGAAGGAAATGGACGTTTAAGTTGGCTGTGCAAGTAATAACAGAAATGCTTTGCATTTTTTTACTGTTTGATGATGGCTATTTGGAATCCTTCTGTTTATTCTTGTAATTGCACGCAACAGCCCGTACGTACAGATCATCGATAAAACAAAAACACATGATGAGATCAGATATTAATCGAGACAGATCGGTCATGAGGTATTGTTATTATTCTAACGGTACTTAATTTGTTTCTCTGATGATCAATGACTTTAATTTCTATAAACCAATATTATTTTGGCCGTATATGTGATATATATATATTTATATAATTCAAGCATTTTGGGTACTTTAGAACCCACGTACACTTGGAAATTGGTAATTTGCAAGCTGAGGATCAGGGTGCAAAAGAGATTGTATACACTACATGCAGGTTAAACTTGTATTTTTAAGTCATATTGTACAATATATACTTGAATTGTAACATCGATCGATTATGATATATGCTCGTGTGTTGAGTACTGTAGAAACTAGTCCACTGCTCCAGCAGAGACTCTAGCTGCTCGAGCAAAGTTAGAAAAATTAGTCCGCTTGAACATTGCTCAACAGACAGCTTGAGCGAAGTTAGGCAAAGTGGTCCGCTCGAAAATCCGCTCGACTCATGGCTCGAGATTGCGGGAAACAAGTTCACTCGATGAGCCGCTCGAGCGAATATCGCTAATTCTGAAATTATTAGGGTTTCTGCCGCATGACATATAAAATGTTATGTTCTAACTTGTAGCCGTACTGTGTGTGAGCAGTAGTAGCCCAAAATTATTGTATTGTGATTCTTCAAAAAATAAAATCCTCTACAACTCCCCGTGGATGTAGGTAATTTGTCGAACCACGTAAATCATTGTGTCGTGTGTGATTGCTTCTTGTGTGTGTATTTCTTTTTGCGTTATTGTCATCGTATTTTCACAATAATTGGTTTCAGAGCCAAGGTTTGGGTTTGAGGAAAAACGATGGCTAGAGCAGACATGAAAGCATCAGGGATCGAGAAGTTCGATGGCACGGATTATGGAAATTGGAGAATGCAGATAGAGGATTACCTCTATGGGAAGAAACTTCATCTTCCATTGTTGGGAATGAAGCCGGATAGCATGTCAGCTGTTGATTAGAACCTATTGGATCGACAGGTTCTTGGGGTTATTCGACTAACTCTGTCGAGATCCGTTGCTCATAACGTCATTAAGGAGAAGATGACTACGGATCTCATGGCGGCTTTGTCAGGTATGTATGAAAAGCCGTCAGCGAACAACAAGGTATATTTGATGAAAAAGTTATTCAATTTGAAGATGTCAGGTGATATGTCTATTGCACAACATCTGAATGATTTTAACACTATCACAAATCAATTGTCGTCTGTTGAAATTGAATTTGATGATGAGATACGTGCATTGATATTTTTGGCATCACTGCCAAATAGTTGGGAAGCCATGAGAATGGCTGTTAGTAATTCTGCCGGTAAATCAAAATTGAATTATGATGATATTCGTGATTTGATTTTGGTTGAGGAGGTGCGCATGAGAGATTCATGCGAGACCTCAAGTTCGAGTTCAGTATTTAATGTTGACTCTCGGGGAAGAGCACAAAACATGAACTCAAATAGAGGCAGATCAAAATCAAGGGGTAAGAGCAAGTCAAGGCTTGGTTAGCAGGCAACTTGTTGGAATTGTGGCAAGGCTGGCCACATAAAGAGAAACTGCAAAAACCCCAAGAAGAACGAGAATGATAGTGCTAATATGGTAACTGAAGAAGTACATGATGCACTATTGTTTGCAGTTCATAGCTCAGTTGAAGACTTGGTACTGGATTCAGGGGCTTCTTTTCATACATCTTCCCATCGGAAGTTAATGCAAAACTATGTTACAGGTGATTTTGGGAAGGTGTACCTGGCTGATGAGGAGGCTTTGAACGTGGTGGGGATGAGAGATGTTGACATTGCACTCCCTAACAAGAACAAGTAGACCTTACAGAAGGTCAGACATATTCCTGAGTTAAAGAAGAATCTCATCTTTGTTGGACAACTTGATTATTGTGGCCATTCAGTGGTGTTCTCAAATGGCACCTGGAAGGTCACCAAAGGGGCATTGGTACTGGCTAGGGGTAAGAAAACTGGTACACTCTATATGACTACTGGTTAGGATAACACTATTGCTACTACTGTTGCAGAGAGCACAACAGATTTGTGGCATTGCAGGCTTGGCCATATGAGTCAGAAGGGTATGAAAGAACTTCTGTCTAGAGGCAAGCTACCAGAATTGAAATCAGTTGGTTTTAGTATGTGTGAGAGTTGCATTATGGGGAAACAGAAGAATGTCAGTTTCTTGAAAAGTGGTAGAATATTAAAGACAGAAAAACTGGATCTTGTGCACACAGATGTGTGGGGAGCTTCTCCAATGGCATCCCTTGGAAGTTCTCGTTATTATATCACATTCATTGATGATCACAGCAGGAAAGTATGGGTTTATTTTTTAAAGCATAAATCTGATGTATTTAATGTGTTCAAAATTTGCAAGGCCATGGTTGAGACAGAGACAGATTTAAAGTTGAAATGCTTGAGGTCTGATAATGGTGGTGAGTACATTGATGGTGAGTTCAAGGAGTACTGTGCGACTCAGGGTATTAGAATGGAGAAGATCATTCCTGGGACACCACAACAAAATAGAGTTGCTGAACGCATGAACAAAACCATTAATGAGTGCGCTAGAAGCATGAGGCTACGCGCTGGGTTATCACCTACTTTCTGGGCAGATGCAGTCAGTACTGCCGTCTACTTGATAAACAGAGGGCTATCAGTTCCGTTGGATTGTGGATTGCCTAAGGAGGCTTGGAGTGGGAAAGAGGTCAAATTTTCTCACCTTAAAACTTTTGGCTGTCTTTCTGATGTTCTTATTGATTCTAATGCTCGTAGTAAACTTGGGGCTAAGTCAAGGAAATATTATTTCATTGGTTATGGAGACGAGGCATTTGGCTATCGTTTCTGGGATGATCAGGGTAGGAAGATTATAAGAAGCAGGAATGTGATTTTCAATGAAAAGATTGTGTACAAGCACAAGACTAGTACAGTTGTTGAAGAAGTTCCTTAGGAGTTTGATTTTGTGAGACTGGATGACTTATCAGAGGTCACAGTGCAGTGCAGAGATGTAAGTAACGGGGAGAGTGGGTCTAGTACACCTACTCCTATTATTCCGCGGTTAGATCCAAGGCCGTCCACTCCTATAGCTGCAGTTCACAGGTCAGTTAGGACTATTCGTCCTCCACAGCATTTCTCACTTACTTTGAATTATATTCTGTTAACAGATGGTGGAGAATTGCAGAACTTTCAGGAAACTTTGCAAAATGAACATTCTAGCAAGTGGGAGCTGGCCATGAAAGATGAGATGGATTCCTTATTAGGGAATCAGACATGGGAGTTGACAAAACCTCCATCAGGGAAGAATGCATTGCATAACAAGTGGATGTACTAGGTAAAGATTGAGCATGATGGCAGTAAGAGGTACAAGACTAGACTTGTTGTAAAAGGCTTTCAGCAGAAACTCTGAGATTTTTTCTCCTGTGGTAAAGATCACAACCATCAGGTTAGTTTTAGCTATGGCTGCTACTGAAGATCTATTTCTTGAGCAGCTAGATGTGAAGATAGCTTTTCTTCATGGAGACTTTGAAGAAGACATCTACATGCACCAACTTGAGGGGTTTGTAGTACAGAAAAAAGAAGATTCATTTTGCAGACTGAAGAAGAGTTTGTATGGTCTAAAGCAAGCTCCTAGACAGTGGTATAAGAAGTTTGATAGTTTTATGTGCAGTACATGGTACATTAGATGTCAGGCAGATCACTGCTATTATGTCAGGCAGTTTGACAATTCTTATATTATCTTGTTGTATGTGGATGACATGCTTATTACAGGGGCTAGTATTGATGAGATCAATAATCTGAAGAAGCAGATGTCAGAGCACTTTGCAATAAAGGATTTGGGAGTTGCAAAGCAAATCCTTGGCATGAGAATTGTCAGAGATAGAGTCAAAGGCGCGTTGAGACTCTCTCAGGCTGAGTATGTGAAAAAAGTACTCAGCAGATTCAATATGGACAAGGCCAAACCAGTTGACACATTCTTGAGCAGTCACTTCAGACTCAGCAAGGATTAGTCACCAGAGTTAGAAGAGGAACAAGACTGCATGAGTAAGGTTCCTTATGCCTCAGTTATTGGTTCACTTATGTATGTTATGGTTTGCACTAGATCAGATATTGCCCATGCAGTGGAAGTTGTGAGTGGATACAAAAGTAAACTAGGAAGATAACATTGAGAAGCAGTGAAGTGGATTTTGAGGTACTAAAAGGCTCCTCAGAAACGTGCTTGTATTTCTCAAGAGAGGGCTTAAAGGGGTAGGGATATGTTGATGCTGATTTAGCTAGAGATGTTGATAGCAGAAAGAGTACCACAGGGTTTGTTTACACCTTGGGTGGTACTGCAGTTTTGTAACACCCCGTATTTTAGTGTATTTTTAACGATAATTATTTTAATTAATTTAAAAATTTATTCTCTTATTTTAAAATTAAGAGAGTTTTGAAATATTATTTTATAATATTTTAAGTTGTGAAAATTATTTATTTTATATGTTTTCTTGATATTAATTATTGTTTTACATTTAAATTGATATTTAATTTAAATTAGTTAGATTATGGGTTTTAAAATTATTATTGTTTTAATAAAGTATTTCACTGAGCTTGAATTAATTTATTTAGTTTGTGGTTTTAAAATCTTGTTCGTTAGATCACTTTCGAAACCCAAGTTGAAACGACTGGATCTCATTTTTCTTCTTCCTCTTTTTCTTTTTCCCTTTTTCTTTTTCTTTTCTTCTTTTTCTTTTTCTTCTTCCGGTTCCTTTCTCCCCAGCCGCGCGACCCTCTCTCTCTCCTCTTCGTCCATTTCCTTCCCCTCCAGCCAGCCACCACTGCGCGCCGCCGTGACCGGCACCGCCTACCTTAGTCTCATCCCCACCAGCTGGCGACCTCCCACCACCAAACCTAGCCCCTCTTGCGCCGCCATTTGCCTGCAAATGCCGTCCGAAGTCGCAGTGTTCCTTGAGCTTTCGCGCCGCCGTCGAACCACCTCCAGCCACCATTTCTTCACCACTTCTTCACTGGCCCTCTAGCAACATTTTAGACCCAACCCTAGCTCCGATCCGTGACCGGTGGAGCCCAGCCGAGCTCACAACAGATTTTGCCTTTCCGGCCTTTTACCGCCATTTCGGCCGCCACCCACGGCCAAAGGCTACTACCATTTTTCACCACCTCCCATAGGCCCTACTCTACCATTCCCAAGTCTTCGTTTGGCCCCGTGTAATTTTGGGTTCACTGTGTTTTCGATCACAGTGTTTTTACACCGTGAAGTTGCTGTTTTGGTGCTTTTCACTCCTTCGTGATCATTCGAAAATATTTTTATAGCGCTGTAAGTATTTTCTAAACAATATTTTAAAATTTAAATATATTTTTGCACTAATTGTTTATACTGTGTTCTGGTTGGCTCCGGATTGAGTCCGAGAAGAATTCGGGGGTAGATGGATTGAGGTCGGAGTAAGTGTGTGTTGGTTATAGTGTGATTTGGTTGATTGTTGGACATTGGTGTTGAGATCTGGTTGGTTGTTGATTATGGTTATTGTGTTTTTGATACATTGCATATCGCATGCATGTTCATGTTTGTAAAATGAAAACTGAGTTTTCGTGTAATGGCATTCATGATCATGTGGTTATTTTGAAAACTGGATTTTTATGAGGAAATGAATTTTTGGGTGCGTGTGTATCACGACCCCAAGCCGAGATGGAGCATTATCTCGGTGGAGCTCTTCTGGTCACTCGGGAGCAGAATATACTGAGTGACGTCTCCTGGGTTGTCGCTGGGCGACAACGGGATCGGACGAGTTACGTGCCAACTCCGTGGCCCTTTTGCTGGCGGGGGCTATAGGATGACTTGGCCACGAACGTATCGGGTGCGGAACTGGGCATTGCTCGTAAATTAGCCAGGACGTGCGGATGGTCCATAGGGGAGACCATGGTGCATATGAATTAATGGATAAATGAAAAATGGTTGTTTTATGGGAAAATAGCGTGAGTTGATTTTGTGTGTCATTTTTTGAGAAAATGACGGATTACTATTTTAGGGCCAAAAATAAGATTTTTGGCATGTGTTGCATTTATTGCATACTGCATCATGGGCATGCATGATTAGATGCTTAAATGTATTTTTATTTCAGGATTGATTAGGTTATAACTTACCTGTGGTACTATTTAATGGTACTGCAGATTTTGATTATGGTGATGTAGGTGCCGAATCTGAGGATTTGGTTCCGCCGGAGGAGTGATCTGGGATCACTCGAGTTATGTTTATATTCTCAGCTCTTGTATTTTTATGGGACATTTGGTTTATATTTTAAATATTTTGTATTTGGATATCTGTATTAAATTAAAATTTTGGTACTAAAGACTTAATTATTGTTATCTACTGCGTATTTTATTGTGCACTATTTATTTATTGCACACACTTGGCACTTGTCGTTGGGATATGTGACCGTGTGTCATTATCTTGACGTCACGATTCTTGAAACTTTTTATATATGGGAGTCGGGGCGTCACAAGTTTCTTGGGGTTCTAATCTATAGAAAACAATTTTTTTGTCGACGACAGAAGCTGAGTACATTGCAGTTTCAGAAGCTGCAAAGGAGATGATTTGGCTACAGGGCTTCTTGAAGGAATTGGATAAAAGGAATCAGAAGGGCACTCTCTACAGTGACAGTCAGAGTGCCATATTCCTTGCCAAGAACCCAGTGTTTCATTCCTAGAAGAAACACATTCAGATCAGGTATCATTTAATACGGTCATTATTAGATGACAGACAGTTGTTGCTTGAAAAAATTTGTGGAAGTAAGAACCTTGCTGATATGTTAACAAAGGGTGTTACATTTGAGAAACTGAAGTTGTACGCAACTATGGGTGTACCAGTCTCCAAGTAGAAGAATTGTTGAGTACTATGGAAACTGGTCCACCGCTCGAGCGGCTAGAGTCTCCGCTCGACTCTATGGAAATCAGGCAGGTTGATCGGCTCGAAGATTCGCTTGACTCATGGCTTGAGTTATTGCAGGAAACAGGTTCGCTCGACTCACCCTCGACACGCCGTTCAAGCGAACATCGCTAATTCTGAAATTATTAGGGTTTCCACCGCATGACATATAAAATGTTATGTTCTAACCTGTAGCCGTATTGTGTGTGAACAGTAGTTGTCCAAAATTATTGTATTGTGATTCCTTAAGAAATAAAATCCTCTACAGCTTCCATGGACGTAGGCAATTTGTCGAACCATATAAATCATTGTGTCGTGTATGATTGCTTCTTGTGTGTGTTTCTTTTTACGTTATTGTCATCGAATTTTCACAACATCGTGGCCATTGACCCAACGATTTCTCTATCTCTTTTAGCGATTCTCTTCAACTATTTATAGTATTTAATAACTTAACGCGCCTATTTTATAAATAGTATCAAAACATTTTAATCTAGCTAGCCTTTGGGTCACCCCTTCCGAGACCCAATGTCCACAAATTAAGCAAGTCACTTGATTCTATCTGGATGTAGTGACTGGCTTGATATCAAATGATCATGCATGCATGATCATGACCTTGTGAACTCATCCTTAAAAACCAATTGGGGCAATTGGGGCCCCAATTGGATTATGCGCGACATCTAATAACTTTTATACAGATGGTTAAGCATGCACTTATTAAGCATTGTAAGACAATTGACTCGTGGTTATGATACGATAAATATCTCAAGCATTGTATAATTCAGTTTACCATATGTATAATTAATGAGTAATACTAGATATAGTTTTAGGGCATGTAACCCCGTGAGCTATTTTTGAAAAAATATAGCATCCATCATTAAAAAATAGTTTTTTCATATGGATCTCATATTTATACTTTTTTTCAAAAGGAATGTACAGATTAATTTGTACATTCTAAAACTGTAAATACCATTTAATTAATATGGAAACCATTCTCACCGTTATTGGTGGCTTCAATATTATATATTATTAAGTCCAAGACAGGCAACTTAATCATGATAAGGATTATTCAATGTAATTCCCTCTTGAGGTTAGTTTTGAAAAACGTAATTTATAACTTATCGACATGATCAAAGTCTTTTCTCCAACTTTTTGGTTAAAATTTTCATTGACTATGCTAGGCAGCTAGGCAGCTAGGAACATATAAAAAACCTCAAGCATGACAATCATATATATATATATATTGCATTTCATTTTTTTTTTTCTTTTTGGTATTGTGAATAAAATGATCATCTATCTGATGATCCTAATTAGATTATTTAAAGCATGCGAAAAAATCATATGTACAAGTCATGAAGAAGTGCATGCATGCATATAAATATATATATATATATTTATCATGCTGGCTGCCTCCAATATTTGCCCTAATTATGGGAAAGAAAATAATTAGCATACCAAGTGCCTTTCTCATTAAGGAAATTTGCTTTTGGCATAAGAATTAATGAATTTACCAAATCAAATATATATTTATATATATAAATATATATATATCCTAGATCGACAACATGATCTTCATTTCTGTTGCGATCATTTTCAAATTTGAGATATCACCTGATCATCATCAACTTGACCACTTCCCATAATAATGTTTACTTTTCCAAGTAACCCACCTTACACCCATTAATTTAGACAGGTGATCTTAATTTGATTGGAGTAATTGATTGGATTACTTTTGTTGACCTTGGTAGCTAGTTACCTAGCTCATGAGATTTCCCTTATTTCTAATATCTATTTCCCTACTTTACTATTCCCCATGAATTGCATGAAATTAACAAGTTAAAGAAAAAAAAAAAAGTAGGTGATGTTACAGACTTTTAATTCTAAAGCTCATACATCCAAATAGACCCGTCACATACAATTTTGTTTTTTTGTAAAAAAGTAGATTTCACTAATAAATAATAGTTTTTTTTTTCTTTTTTTACACTTTTTAAAAATGAGATCTATTTTTTTTTTTTTACAAAAGCTTGTGTGTAGATTTTCTATTTGAGAATTGTACAAATTATATATATATATATATACACACAAAATCAACCTGGTATTGGAGTCAAAAGAGCTTACAGAATAATCAAACCTAACATTATAAATTAAAGGCGGGGCCGGGGCCAGTGAAACAAAATCTTGAATTTGTTGGAATGGTCATCAAGATGTAATATCATGGACTAATTATAATTAATTAATTAATTAATTAACCCCAGCATATATATAGAAATTAAAACCAAAAAAAAAAAAAAAGGTTAGAAATTAATTAAGAAAAATTCATGTTTGATAGGATGGAGCTGTTGGCCGATCGGCAGTACATCGATGGATAGTCGATATTCGTCCTTCACCAGTTACAATTAGATACCGATTTTATACCAACTAGACCAATGATATGATGGATGGATGTATAATTTAGCTGATTAATGTTAATGATGTGAATAGATAATCTATTTATTTTATTTTAAGCATATAATTAATGAGATCAATATCATGGGAATTAAGAAAGGTTTTCCATTTCGTGGGGTATGAAATCTTAATCAGTTAAGAAACACATTATTATATATAATACTTCTGACTTGTCATCTGCATGCAGCAATTCCAAGTATACACACACACACATATAAATATATATATATATATGTATATATTTATATTGGAAAAAGGCAGACGGTTTGCCCCTACTTTTCTTGATGCTGTACTTGCACGGCATTATTTGGTTAACCCTGCGCGCAGGCTGCCCTCATCCATCCTCCTGACAATTATTTAGTACTAACATCTCTTTCAGACCAATATATATACATATCTACAAAATAATATTATAAACTTAATGGTTTTATCTGATCTGTTATATATACTTGACAATAAAAATAATTTTATAATTTAACAAACTAATTAAGTCATGTCAGTTTATAGAATTACTTTCATGTAATCTTTTTGTAACTACTGTATTTTCCATATATATTCATGAACAAATATTTCAGAAAAACATTATATGTTCTTATAAAGTAATTATAAAAGATGCACGTACAATCTTTTTAAAAAACAGCCCGGAAAAAGGAATTTACTGTGTGAAAACCCGAACCTAAAAGTTGCATTTTTTACAGGGTCATAATGCCTTACTTTTTGTGGAAAAAACAAAACGAAAATGAAAGAAAAAGAACGGCATCGATCCTTGTTTTGTTGTATCGACTAGATGTGTAGTACTAAGATCAGGCACAAGTACATGATCATGATGATTCATCATGATCATCGACCCATTAGCTAATTCCCAGTTATATATATGCAGATCAGTTTCAATCTGCTCATGAAGAATTTATTAATGTATGACAACCTCAACATTTCCATACTAATGAATGAATAGATAATAATTATAAAACTGCTGCTTCCACTGAGAAGCTACATGATGAGCTAAATATAGCAAAGTTTAATTAATGTCGACGTATTAAATATGATCTTGTGGTGATAAGGTCCTTTATTTATTTTTCCCTAAAGAGATCATATTCATCATTGACTAAATGTACAAGAACTTTAATTTTATGTGGTATATATCGAGATGTTGTAATCACAAGTAATCTTTATTAGTTAAAATTTATGGTGGGTGAAAACCATTGAGCTAAATTAAATTTGTAGTGGGCCGGGGGCCACATATGCACATATATATATAATATATGTATGTATTTATATGCATGGTCGACGTCTGATCTCCATATAAAATCCGAGCCTTTGCTAGTGCAGATGATCATGAACTTATCTCAATCTGATTGCATGAAAATAAAGAGAGATATATACCTCATGATAAGCAAAAGAAACAAGGAAACCTCTTTAGACTAGGAGAAATGTCCCTTTAATAAAAACTATAAGGTGTCGAGAAATCCCTAGCTTGTTTGATTTAACGTAGTACCATGGAGAGAGAGAGAGAGAGAGAGAGAGAGAG